>JAPYZD010001509.1:0-20450 GCA_030522725.1 Ichneumoninae sp. B BG-2022a
TCTGAAAAAATTCATACGTATTCAGAAAAATAAACGAATCATTTTCATAAAAAAAAAGTTTTGTTGCCGGGTAATTGGTTAACCAATTAATTTTTTGATCAATTTGTTAATAACATTTTGCAATTATTATTATGCAAAATGAATCTTCTCAGTACCTTTAGTATACATGATTTTTTTCAGATTTTTGCAGCATCCAGAAGTATTTGCAATTTTCTCTTATTGTTGTCGAACTTATGCCAAGTCAGCGCGCAGCGAGACTCCCTCCTTAAATACCGAAAATTTAGATTTTCGGAGGTTTACCAGAAATACGTCACTAATTATATAAATCAGTTATTGGTTATCAGAATATTTATCAACGTCTGGAGCACCTCCAGGGGAACCTCTTGTATTCTTGAAAATTGGGACAAACGAACCAACAAACAACTTTGGAAAATATATATAAGATTAATAAAATAATGATTTGTTTGCGAATTTGTTCCGGTGGTCACTTACAGCTTGCAAATCTGCTGGATTCTTGGAAAGCTGCAGCCAGGTGAGACGCATTTGTACCATGCCGTGTTTTGCGAACTCCAACGTCGACCACTGTGACAAATAATTTAATATCGTTTCAAGTAATCTGAAGCTCATTTTTATTTTAATGTTAAAGTTTTAAATCTTCGAATACTCACGGTGTCGATCATGCCCTTCTTCTTAACACGGCTAACTTCGATAGTGGCCCTGTTTTATACACGGTATTAAACAATTCAATAAACATTTTTTTACCAGCACTTCAATAATACTATTGAAAATGTAGTTTGATGAGTATAATTTACATGAATTTACGATAGTTCGAGTGATATTTTAATATCTTTCAAAGCCGAGAACATGCAGCATTAACGCAGTTCAGTAATATGTACAATGGCAAGTTGATTAAGTAAAAAACAAGTTTTTTGTTGTTTTCTTTAACTGTACATAATATCACACATGCAGCATATTAGCAAAGTAAACCTTCACTGCCAAGTACAAACGCGACCAGTTTTACCCGAAGATTTCGGGAATCCATAGCATGAAAATGTAGAGCAGAAGAAAAAAAATAAAGATATCGATGCTACAACCGTCGAATGGTGGCTCATTAGCGAAATGCAATGAAAATTTCCGAACATCGTGATAGGCTTTTTTTAAGGGCTCCAAATGCTACTTGCTACAAGAAATGAACGAGAAGATACCTAAAGGGCTGAACAAGCCATACACGGGATACGCAAGAAAATAAAGTTGAACTTTTTACAATTTTTACAATTTACATCGCATTGTAAAGCCCTAAAAATATTATTCGCCTAAATGCTGAGGGGATTTATCTTACATATAAATGCGATCTAATAATATATCTGACCTCCTAAAACATTGAAGTTACGCGCGAGACAAAAAAATGAATGAAAACGAAAAAATTTACTTCAAAATACCAAGGGAATTCTTCAGTATTTGCGAATTCTTCTATCATGCATCAACCAGCATATACGATGAATTTTTTGCAGGCGATGTCGGATAAAGAGGCTATCGCGATAACAGTGTCGAGACGATCTTGAAGTGCACGTTCAATATTGTGTAATAATTTGAAATATCAATTTTCTATCGGAATCTGTTTATCGCTAAAAAAAATCATTGATATCGTTTCAATGCTCGCGTTATGCACTTTACTTGTACAACTATCAGTACCTTCCAAGGGGATCGTCTTGGCCAGCGTTGTCTTTGTCAAAGAGCTGGGTAACGACCTTGTTGTTGCCACCCGCGACCTCCTCCACTACAAACTGCCACCACACAAGCTCCTTTAGTTGGTTATCGCCAAAACCAGCAGAATTGCATATTATATGCAATCGTCGTTTTTTATTTATTTTTTAAATTTTTTTAAAAGTTTAACCCTTTCGTTACTGGCTGATTAAACCCACGCAGTTAAATCGAAGGTTCATTCCATTAAAATACCGACTCTGCTTGATCTGCAATCTACAGTTCATCTACAGATTCATCGTACGATAGAAATAGAGGAAGAACGTTACGATTTTTCAATACGATTTTTACGAAAAAAAAAATCGTATTGAAAGGGTTAAAGTGTGATTGCCGTTATCGGTTTATCAAACGTTGTTACATGTTATAATTCTGGCATGAAGAAAAGAAAAACATTGTTAAAAAAATATTTCCAAAAATAATGCTTCAATCTTGAAAAAGAAGGATTGTCAGTGAACACGAGAAAGAAGCGAATGTATCGCGTCATTGAAGGCGAATGAGCGTATAAGAATCGTCAGTAACGCGATATAAAAAATTTGGCTTTCACACTCTCAAACAGCGAACAAAAATTGTCTGCACAGTGAAAGTGGACGAGAAATAAGTTGTTATGTTCATAAGAGTACTGCTGCTCAATCGGCAGATATAAATGCTTAAAATCGTAATTGAAAATTAAACTTTCCACAGCATGCTCATTTACTACCTTCCAAGTAAGTCATCAGATTCAATACCAGCGATGTTTGGATCCAAGTCCCAAATTGATACAGCAGCATCTAGCCCTATACTGCGCGTATCGATCACAGCCTGCGTGTCATATCGTGATAAAATACATGTGAAAAACTAAACGTGCCAAGTACAACAAAATCTCGCGCGCTTTTTTTTTCCTCTCACGATTGATTTATCAAAAGACATTATGTATTCGATACTCATAATAATGTAGATAAATCGAAGTAATAAAATGAATTAATAAATATACATTATATGTACAATATACAAATAATTTTTTTAGGGGTTCATTATTTTTACGAGAAAAATTTACAAGAGCCACCCATGCATCGAAACACCCAAAAAAAGCGACAATGTACAGACGATAATTATGTCGACTGCTGGAAATCGGAAGGGCGTATTCCACGTAAATTAAGATGGCAAATGGTGTAGAATACGTCCTTCCTGTTCTTGCGCGCCGATATTAGAACTCTCATTCGTTATTACCAACAACAACATCCAAACGACATAAAAATACCAACGTGCCAGTGGAGATCCAGTTATCAGGGATCCTTGTACCCAAGCAAATTGTATAGTTAAACCAAGCGTTTTTGCAAGCACCGTAGCGTGGACATCCCGACGATATTTACAGTACGTGCGATTATCGATTGACGCGTACTCAAATATTTATACTAGTTACAGTTACTACTCTAGGGTAATGAACGAATTGATCGAAAGAAAAAAAATAAACGAACGTTTCTTTTTCAACCTACACACGATTCAACGGTCTCTGAAGCAAACAGCGCAACTCACAGTGTTGATTAGAATTATCTCTGTCATCAGTGCAATCGACCACAGGATACGAGACTTCTCATATCCGTTGTCACGTAGTTTGCTTCCCGGGATCGTCGAATTATTTTTAAAAATCTGTTTTCTCACATCGTTATTTTATACTTCAACTTTCTACGGGATACGAGATTTCTCATTTCTATTGTCAGGTACATAGTTTGCTTCCCGGGATCGTCGAATTATTTTTTTTTAATCTGTTTTCTCAGATCGTTATTTTGCACTTCCACTTTCGACATGAAAATGTATAGGAAGTACCTTTTGATTTAATTTATCAGAATCTTTTAAAATAATTTTATGTGAAAAAATATGCTTCTATGTTCGTTCATGAAATTTATAAACTTTTTTTTTCGTGACAAAATTGATGAAATGATGATAAATCGTTGCCATACCTGCCAAGACTCTCGTCACCCTTCGTATCGTCATAGTCCCAGACGGCTATGGTCAGCTGCTGCGCGATGGCGGATGTCACGACACACTAATCCCATACAATATCACGCATAACATCACATACACACTTGTCCCGGTGTGAGATCTCTAATATTTAACTATATAATAATTTTAATCCTAAATATCGATGACTTAACGCGTCAGGTCGGATCGTCTGTGCCGGCCTGTACAGCGTTAGATCAGCGATAACATCAATAGGTTCATAAGTTTAATTTCTTCAACGAATTTTCTTGAAGAATAGTTTGAAGCACTTTCGGTGCGGACGTTCAGTCTTCACCGATAAATCGTAAAGATATTAGTAACACTTTACTGCGACAAAACAACGACAAGTAAAACATTTCACTGGACCCGTTATTTCAGTTATCGCTAATAAACGATAACTAAAATTTACTTGAACAAATGCTGCTAGTTTCAAAATGAGAAGGGACAATTCTGTGACATCGTTTTCCTCAAAAGCTCATAATTTTTGACAAAGTTTTACATAATGGTTTTAGAAATACTGCAAATCAAATTTTGTGTTTGAAGCAGCTTTGACGGTCTGCGATAAGGTCTCCGATTTGAGGAGTTATTGTTATGATTATATGAATTCAGATGATAAATACAGTTTTCTACTATTATCAGCTTTTGAGAATGACAATGCCTACAGTTTTTCGGACACTTTTCTGGTCCGCTAGAAACCCTTTAATCCACTGAAAATGTTTGAATAGGATTCTTTAACGATCATTTAAAAAATTGAATAAACGGTATTTTTATATAATTTTCTTTAAACCATTCAATTGTTTACTCTAATGTTAATTAAAGGCAAAATGGAGGCCTTCAATCAGCTTTTTTTTAAAATGTCTATGAAACATTTATATAGCCAGTAAATGTTTAAAATTAAGTGTCCTTACATTGATATTGATTTTGGCAGCAGGGCCACGAGTTCTTCTCGTTCAGAAAAGAACTGGACGGACTATTTGTGAAATGCAATTTTCTCAGCAAAGCACGTGCATTCAACGTAGCTTATAAGATTTCGTGATATTTTCTCGAGGCAAAAAAAATCAGTCGCACGTACCTCGCACCAATAGTCCCACTTAGGATCGACGGTGTTGTCGATCGTTTTTGTTCGGAATTCTTGAGCACCGACGGTTATAACCGCGTACGGATCGGATTTTCCTTTACCCAAGACGCCGATGTCTTTTTTCATCAGATGTTTCGCTTGCACCACGTGAATCCTCAAGATACCCTGAGCACAAATCCAATTCACAATTTATCACCGAACAGCCAAAACGTGCTACAATTAGTGGCAAACGGAATGGAGAAAAAAAGTTTTACCTCTGGCTCGGGCATCTTCAACACCTCGGCTGGAACTTCCTCGCTCAGAGGTATCACGATCTTGTTCGGCAACACCATAACCGCGGCTATCTGCTCCTTGATTACCCTTCGCAGTACTTGACTGAAAATAAAGTAACGATTTTCCAACTTCGTCGACGATTCGAAAGAAACACGAACAGGTCAGGTGTTCTTACTTGAAGCCAGGCAAATCAAGAACATCCACGGCGCCGACCAGATTGAAGTCGATGGAAGGATTGTTCAGGAAAAAAACTTGTACACCTCCGACAAGTGGCATCACAGTCAACATTGGTTTCATGACAACACGGATCATTCCACGAATCTAAAAGAAATCGATAGAAATTTCATATTTTACAAATTCGGAATTACATTGAAAGAAGCATCGACGAGATAGACAAGGGTAAACTCACTTGAAAATCTCTGATACCTCCTCTCAAATTCCTGACGGAAAACGAAATATCGCAATCACCTGCGTATCTGTCGACGAAAGGGCGTTACATATTTTTCCTTGTATAATTTTTTTAAACTGCCGATTCAAATTCAGTACTCACAAAATATCACAATCCAGAATAATTTCGTTCCTGGAGGTATTCTTTTCGTAGGCTTTAATTCCGTATATCTTGGGCGGCTGTGAAGTATACAGTGTGGCAGTGTTAGCATTATTGGGCACAGCAAGGCCAACGAAAAAATCGATTATGAAATAGGTGAATTGTCTTGTAGTCTACGAGTTCTGTGTTGAGCGAGTGACCAATTTTCCCGGTTCCCCATTTTTGCTTTAATTATTAATGAAGATGAACACTCACAATCCGACCCAAGACCAATCTCTCGAACTGAAAACCCGTCAGCTTGTATTCCGAGAGAGCCTGAACAACGGATGGTTGGATGGTGTTTTTGAAAATTGATTTGACAAAGTGATTCATGCCTGGCCAGACTTTTACCAAAACCTGTAAAAAATAAATTAAAAAAAAAATGAGATGAGTCTAACATTTTGAGGTTCGAATTTACGGTGAATTTTTATGAATTTTTTTTTACCCTGTTGAGCCATTCTGCTCTATCGAAATCGGGAAAATATACCCAAGACGGTAATTCATCCATTCTATTAATTATGAGATGTTTCTCTTTGGCCATAACGGAAGCTTGGGCAGTGAGCCTCTTCAGTTCGTTGTTTCTGCTGTTCTCTGACTTCCACACTGCCAGACATATCGGTGCGAAGAGCCAGCCGGGACTGAGGTTCAAGTAGCCCCAGCTCCATATTAATCCAACTGCGGCGGTCTTCAACGCTAGCGAAGCTAGCAGTGAACTGATGCTCATGTACGGCCATGGTACTGCAGGTGCTGGTATTTCGGCTTTAGGCGTTTCCTCCATTTCAGTATCGTCTTTTGGCAATGCCATTTTGGTGAACTTTTGAAAGTGATGGACGTATCTTAATCAATTGTCAGCGATGGTTTCGGCTTCCATTCGTATCGTGTTTTCTGCAAATAAAAATTTTAAACAAATTCATTAAAACACGATTAACGAATTCTTGCAAGTCGATTAAGGCGATGTGAAATATTGCAGTCGGTAACGAATTCTGTAATTTTTTTCTTTTTGTTTAAGGAGACGTGAGTCCGTTCGTGCTATGTTTTTTGCAAAATTAATTCAAAACAAATTCATTAAAACACGATTAACGAATTCTTGCAACGCGAATAAGGCGATGTGAAATATCGCCGTCGGTAACGAAGTCAGATTTTTCAATTCTTCTTTAAGGTGATGTGAAATACTGCAGTCGATAACGAACTCAGAGTTTTGTTTACTTTTCTCTAAGGTGATGTGAAATACTGCTGAAGATAAAAAAAATGTCGGCTTCCATTCGTATCGTATTTTCTGCAAAACAAAATTTTGAAACAAATTCATTACAAGGCGATTAACGAATTTATGCAACTCGATTAAGGCGATGTGAAATATCGCAGTCGGTAACGAATTCTGTTTTTTTTTCCTTTTCTTTAAGGTGATATGAATTATCACAGTGGGTAACAAAAACGGTACTTAATGGCGTTTTGAAGCCGCAGTCCGCCGAGGGAAAAGAAGATTATCTTTGCTTTTTTTCCTCGGCGTTCTGCGATCTCAAAACGACATTCAATACAGTTTTTGTTACCGACCGGGCGCGTCGCTGGTGGGCGAGTGGTCATACCACGTCATCTTAAGAATATCGACCATTTTGGGACAAACGCTGATTGTTAGCATCTTCATCTATTAGATGGGCAGAGGCTAAGAATGTTCGATTCCCAAATCTCTGCAAGTAAAAAAAATGGATTACAGTTTTATGTTACCGACCGAGTCCGGTTTCCGCGGCTGTGGGGAATAATTAATCGGTAGATAAATAATAAATCCGAAACATATTAATGTTTTTGGCACGGAAGGCCTCTTATGGCGAGCAGATGCTGATTTACTGAAAGCACTTCAGAGCATTATCTTGCAAGAATTCCGAGTCAACTCCGAACGCTTGGCAACTCAATCGTCGCGGGTTAAAAAAAAAAGAATCCTATAAAATTGCGAAAAGTGCTCGCTGCATTAAAATTGAACGTAAACCGTATTTTCGCGCGTCGTGTATAATTAGAAGTTTCTCACGTGTAACCCGATCGGCGAAATTTCCAAGCATTGTCTATACTTCGTGCGATAATTATACCAGTAGAAAAGTCGCAAATCGCGGACACACCGCAATGCGGGTGTAATAAAAAGAACGAATGGTGACGCCAGCACCCAAATAGTACAACCGAAAATTGGTTGGAATAACATACACGTTTAATGTACCGGGCCGCTCCCCGGGCCGCTTCGACGATAACGGACCAATATTTCCGCAGCGTATCTCGAATTATTTCCGTACTGCGGATATTCCACATAGATTTTATCATAACTACGCACGCGGACCAGTTACCATGGCGATCGCCTATTTTCGACAGTTCTCTCGGGACACTGTCGCGACAAAAAATTGCTCGAAGCAACCCAGTTCTCATTCTTTTCCTTTTTTCCAACATAGTATTCTTCATTCGTTCCGCGCATCAGCATGTCAAATATCGAATTATGTTCGACACGTATCGTGTGGTGTTGAAACGTCGCTGAGTCCTGAATAATCCATGCGATGAATAAGTGTCAAGCACGAGTATTCTGGGACGAGCTTGTGGAACGAAATAAAAGACTGTCTCGTTAAGCAATTGGATTGTATTAATATGCATACGTGGTTATGAATCAGCGCTCCCCGAATCGATTATAGTTTTTGTTTTTCCACAGCGAGCTCACCTTGGCCGGAAAGATCACCGACGAATGGATCGCAAACCCTCGAGCAACGACGCCGGTTCGATTAGCAGCGCTGAACTAACGATCTAACGATAGGATAACGGCGATAGTACAGCGGAAAAAAACACGTCCCACTCTCACTGGTCCGACACTGGTTGTGCGGCGAGTGCTACTGACAAACGTGTGTGAAGTATGTGCGTACATGGACACATTCCACGCGAAGTATGCAGCGTGTGTCGGCGAGTGGGTCAGCTGATCGCGCGACTCTCGTCTCTCGCGCAGCTCATCTGCGCAGGTGATCTGAAGTCAGTCGCGGCTGAGGAAGACGAGCATTATCTGTCAGTCCGCCATTGTTTCTGAGTCAGTTTCCTTCTTCGTAGTTTTTCTTAGAAAATCTCGATCACCGAAGGGATTAAAAAAAACTCTCTCCAATCCGTAATATTCCGTGCGCATTCGTTGAGATCTGAGGACAAACATTCGTCATGGGTCTCGTCTGCTCCACGGCGCAGGTAAAACACTATTTTTTTCGTTGCGTCGCTTTTCTTTTTTTCTCGCGATGTCATGGTCTGAGTGTTGTTTACGAGCAACACTGATTGGATTAATTAATTTTCTTTTTTTTTTTCATCGTCAACGATTAGCGAACTTCCGATAGTGTAATCTTGATTACAGACCTTACTATGCGCATTACAATTACTTACGGATTAAAATTGCTGCCAATGGGAAAAAAATGTATTTCCGTTGTCGTTTTGCTAATTGCGTTTCGTTTGTTTTTGTCGTGATGTCAATACGACGAAGCAATGCGAAAACAAATTATCGTTCTTTTCCGTCCTTGCAGCTTTATATGTCGAAGTTCCATATACAGCTTCTGCTGCGCAGAATATCCTATCTTGATTATAGAACTTCCTGTACACATTAAATTTACTTACGGATTAACGTTGTTGTCAAGGGAAAAAAATTGAATTTTCGTTGCCTTTTTAGAAATTGCATTGCTTTCTCTTGTTGTGACGTCAATGTGACGAAGCAACACAAACATAATTTATCGTTCTTTTCCGTGCTCTCAGCTCGCCTGCCTGTGCGGAAGTACCGCGTGCAGCTTCTGCTGCTCGCAATGCCCGACATGCCGCAACAGCACCAGCGCTCGCATAATGTACGCGTTGCTGCTGATGCTGGGTACCATCGCGGCGTGCATTACGCTGGCGCCCAGTCTGCAGGATGCTCTGAAGAAGGTAATTTAAAAAAATTGAAACAAATTATATTTTTAAATGTTCCATGTAAATTAAGGATATGGAGAAAAAACGTACATAAAATTTTTATCAAACTTTTACAGGTTCCATTCTGCACAGACAGCGGCCACTACGTGCCATCATCTTTCGCCGTGGACTGCAAATCGGCCGTGGGCTATCTGGCTGTTTATCGAATATGCTTCATTCTATCGCTCTTCTTCTTCCTCATGTCAGCCATAATGATACGCGTCAATAGCTCCAAGGATCCTCGAGCCGCTATACAAAATGGGTGAGTTAATTATCGTTGAAAGAAAACAGTTATGAATTAAATATTAATTCAAATGTAAGATAATCGATGATAATAACAATAATCTACATAATTATAAAGATTATGTCAATTGGACACTCACACCGATACTCACAAATACTCACAGATACTCACAGATCCTCACAGATATTCATATAAATACTTGTAGATACTCGCAGGTACTCCTGTAAACATGCACAGATACAGATACGCGCACAAATATTCACAGATTCTCAGAACACTCACATGATTACGCACTCTGTGAGAAACCATCTCATCTCATCTTATCTCTGTGAGAAACTCACAGATGCTCACATGGACATGCACAGATGTTCACACGGGTATTCACAGGTACTCACAGGCCCTCACAGATGCTCACATGAATACTCATAAGTACTCACAGACACTTGCACAGAAACGGCGAGTGCGCGAGCAAACATAACGGCTGGTAGTAATAATAATGTACAAACGAATGAATAGTGATAATTAGTTCATTGTCTACTTTGTAAAATTTCAGTTTTTGGGCCATAAAGTTTCTGCTCGTAATTGGCGGCATAGTCGGAGCTTTCTTCATACCGGAGGGATCGTTCGGTCCTACCTGGATGTACTTTGGAATGATCGGCGGCTTTTGCTTCATTATTATACAATTGATTCTAATTGTGGACTTTGCTCACTCTTGGGCTGAGGCCTGGGTTGGCAATTACGAGGAAACAGAGTCCAAGGGATGGTAAGCTTCGATAAAGGTCGATAAATATTAACAGATGGTCATCGAGATTATTGGTCACTTTTATTAACCGAATACGTCGATTCATTACTAAGGTACGCCGCTCTATTGGGAGCGACTTTCTTGAACTACGCGTTGGCGATTACAGGAATCGCCTTGCTCTACGTCTACTTCACACTGGTACGTTGATAATAGCGTTGAAACAAATTAATGGTTTTACGGATAGTCGAAAAAATCCATGTATATATTTTCTTCTTTCAGCCAAATGACTGTTCTCTCAACAAGTTCTTCATCTCGTTCAATCTCATCCTGTGCGTTATCGTTAGCGCTGTGTCGATATTACCGAGTGTACAGGAACACCAACCACGAAGCGGTCTGCTCCAATCATCCGTTGTGACTCTTTACGTCATGTATCTTACATGGAGCGGTGTTTCCAACAGTCCAGGTACAATTGAATTAATTCAATTTCTCTGAGATTTTGATAATTTGACAAAAATTCCAAACTGCAATAAAATGTTATCAACTTGACCGATAGATCACAGCTGTAATCCTGGATTCCTCGGTATAATCGCCGGTGACGACATCAACTCCCAAAATCGTGTAGCGTTCGACAAGGAGAGCGTTATCGGCCTTATCATTTGGTTCAGTTGCGTGCTCTACAGCTCTTTGCGTACAGCATCTAAATCCAATAGAATCACTATGACGGATAAAGTTTTGGTACAGGAGAACGGAGCTGGTAAGTATGCAAGCTCGTTTCGTTAAGCTTCGTTCGGCCATTATATGTGTTATACAATGGGTAACGGTTTCCGTTCTAGCGATGTGTGGTAACAAATTTTTTGCATTATAGTCGTACCCACCCTTTCGCGAGTGTCAATTTGTTTCCAATAGTCTTTTTTAACTTTCCTGTAATCTCGAGTCTAAATTCCTTTCGTCAGTCGGAAATAACGTAATTGATCTTAACGTAAATCTTTTCTAAAAATTGATCATCTGTTAAAAGAGATTTTTTGTTTTTCATACAGTCCGGAACACAGCAGACACTTCTCTTATCACCGACGAAGGTACGCACATACGATTAGCGCGACTTCAAATCTCGTCTACGAATTTACGATGGCTGGTTCATTTCGTTAGTTTCTTTTTGCACACATTTGTAAGATTTTACGATTATGAAGTGGGAAGACAGTCAGTATCGAACCGTTTGGTCGATCTTTTACGTAGAAAAAAATGCGTCGGGAATGGAAATCCCTGTTTATAGTTTTTCCTTGCGTAGTAGCTAGTGTGTGCCTGCCTTTATTGATATCCTAAGTGCACACTGCTTTCGATAGATCCGTTTGTACTTTTCCGTGGCTTCTCGCGATAATAGTTTTAACCCTAGAACGGCTTCCCTTTCTGTGATTCACATATATATTTTTTTATTATCAAAACATAACAATACTTCGTTCTCGGATAAATCGATGTGAGAATATTTTAAGTAGCTATTAATTTTCTTATTCCCAATGTCTATCATCCCGCATGGCACAACCTCGAGTCTCCGCAAATTCCCGGCACATCAAGAATGTTTTTAACTTTGTACTCGTTTGACGCAATTTTGTCGAGTTTTTATTTGATTCCATCTCTTGTCAAATGCAAATAGACTATGTTGCAGTAGATGGACGTAACGCTGATGCGGAAAGCGGCGGCGAAGCAAAAGTATGGGACAACGAGGAAGATCAAGTAGCGTACAGCTGGAGCTTCTTCCATCTGATGTTCGCACTCGCTACTCTTTACGTCATGATGACGCTTACCAATTGGTATAAGTGAGTATAAAAGATCACACAACTTTTCTCCATTAATTAACTTATTAAAAGTCAAAATGAAACGCCGTGGAAAAAAATTACCTGGAAATAAATTTCTAATAATTCTGAGGTCCCTGCAGTGTGAATCATGTGAACACGTTAAAGTGTTATACAATTTTGAGACTAATTATCTTTTTTTTTTTTTGCATCAATAGGCCAAACTCGACTCTGGAGACTCTGAACTTCAACGCCGCTTCCATGTGGGTCAAGATCATATCTTCATGGATGTGTTTATCCTTGTACGTTTGGTCTCTGGTCGCACCTGCCGTACTAACCAACAGGGACTTTTCCTAAGCATCGAATAC
Source organism: Ichneumoninae sp. B BG-2022a (assembly GCA_030522725.1). Lineage (NCBI taxonomy): Eukaryota > Metazoa > Arthropoda > Insecta > Hymenoptera > Ichneumonidae > Ichneumoninae sp. B BG-2022a. Next base: position 12,753 of record JAPYZD010001509.1, read on the forward strand.
GTCATGTTCACAGCCAGCAGTTAAAATACTTCAAACACTAGGTTATATAATTGCAACTTTATATACCTATATCGTCCGTCGCTTAAACGTCGATACTCGTATGTATTCCTCGAAGTACTTGAAGCTCTTGAAGTTACCCGTTATCCGAACCCACCAAGAGCTCCATATTTAGTTTGTTCTCGAATCAGCAACTTCGAAGCATTCGATTCCACCATTGAAAATTTGTTCGAACTATTATTATTATGTTGGATTTACTGTATATTATTTTCATTCGGAGTACGGTCGTTTAGAAACGGCATTTAAACATTCGAAACAAGCGCTCCGACAACACCAACAAAGAAAGTATACAAATAAACACGTGTAAATTAATTATCGAAAAATTCTCAGCACTTTCGTTCATTCCTGCTAGACAGATAAATAATCGCTGCTAAATGTTACAAAGCGATAATGCAGGAACAGAATTTCAGTTCTATGGATCATATTATATTGCAATCGATTCTCAAATCGTGTATCCACTGTGATGAATACATATTACTTTGTGCGTCAATTGTGAAACTTTTTGAATCGATAATTTTTTTATTTGTAATTTCTCACGGATTTAGTTCCGAATTTGTCCATCGTAAATTCTATGACGAGGTCAATTTAAAGATCAAATTCAGATCGTACCTCGAAATCGAACTCACGACTCGATAATTCGGGCCGCAGTAACCACGTACCTATTCTCTGTAATCGCGATATTCGATATTGAGTCGCCTTTAGGCAAATTCATATTATAATACTGTACCTACGTATTTATGCAGAGACGAAGATATACATTTCTTTGTAATAATCCTCATGTGATAAGTGTGATCGATACGAAATCGCCAAAGTGCGATTTCTTATCTTTTCGCAATTCAATGCCCTGTAATGATAGAATAATGCTTTAATATAATAAATTCTATATACGCTAGATGGAATATTATCGTACTTTATTTATGAACGATCCCTTTGTGCGCCTTTTTCATTCGTCAATTTCAAAAGCTCATATAAAGAGCACAATTCTAGCATAATGAATTTCGGCCGTTCAAATAAATAAGTCAACAGTGAAGCAGCAGATGACTAATAAAAAACAATACACATTAGACATTAAGTAAAGAGCATAAGACAAACTGAATTTCAGTCAATAATTTCGTATAAACGGGAAAGGGGGACATTATTTTCAGAGAAAAAATAATAACGAAAGAGGAAACTCAATGATTTACGACGTAAAATATAAATAGGTTCTTAGCTATCATATACATTGTATATGAGGGCAAGTTGAAAGAACTCTCGTTTTTTGTTTTCGTTCACTATAACGAGAGTCTCGCACGGACTATGTACAAGATCCAAAAGGGCAAATATTCTTTACGTTTGCCTTGGATTTTTTTTAGGTACTTTTTCAATCAGCTTTGGTGGATTTTATAGATATTTGTGCGGGCGTCTTCTTCAGAAGATAATTCTTGATGTTTTGGAAAGGTGTGTCGAAGAGAAGCGTGAGAATCATCGATGTCAGGACGATCCAAAATAATTCTTTGAAGTTGAACTGTAATTAAGAAAATATATAATACACGAAACTTATTAAATTACGGAATGAATTATCGTTTTAGATAAGACAAATTATTACCAGCATCCTGAAGAATCCGTAGTTCTCGGCCGTTCGAGTTTGACCGACGTTGAAGAAGAACACTGGGAATTGCGTCAAGTAGATCGCGTAACTCAATCTCGTCGATATTAAGAATCCTTTCCACCCGAATAGACCAGTGAACCATCCTACAATAGAGCGATTACAATACAATTGCATTTAGTACTTATTTTCTTGCTGAGATGACACCCTATCATATACGAATATCTGACCTCCTCCATTTCCAGTGTGCGAAACAAAAGCAGTCCACGCGAAGATAGCGCACCAGCCAATCGGTGCAAAAGCGTTGTAAGTCGCTGCGTGTATGGGATTGTAAACATAATGAATAGAACCCATTCCTGCGGGGCCGACAAACGCTGCAAGTGCCATCAAACTCGAAACTATCCAGCCGATAATCAGAACAGTCTGAAAATCAATCAAAACAAATTTACTTAATAATAAATTACGAGACCACTAGGCACTTCCCACCAGAATGACGCTATGCCGGAAATACATCACTTCCGGCCGAAAAATGAGTTTTCGAACCAAAAGTGTCGTATTTCTGGTAAATTTCCGGTTTCCAATTTCCATAATCGACAGCGAGTCCAAAGAACTATTGAAATTCTTACTCTGCTCATTTTGAATTCTTTTGGATAAAGCCTCAATAGATATCCCATGAATATACCAATAATGTATACGGTTAATCTGTGCGTAGGTAGAATATACGATAGATTCGCCGTGTCGAACAGTTGTCTAATCCTGCAACAAGAAAAAATAAATTCATTGATGCACTTGTTTGTTCATCGTTGCGCGATCGGAATAGCAACGGGCGACGTCCAGTGAAACTCACGATGTGCCAAAGAATACGTAGTTGTTGAGATTGTAGTGGTACGTTACGTAATACCGTAATGCGGTGGATACAAGTGCCACTAACGAGAGAAGAAAGACCCCGGATTTGGGCCATTTGTACACCAACATCACCATTAGAGGTGAAAGTACGAAAAGTTGAGTGTCAATGCCAAGATGATGGGTATGCGTGAGACACTAAAAAATAAAAAAATAAAACTCTTGAAATATGTTTAAATAATAATTGAATAGTTGAAACAATGAAAAAATTAAATTAAATTAATTAAAAAAATCTTACCATATTCTCGAACCCAAAGTAATTGTGAATAAAGAGAAAATTTCTCCACCAAGTTTTTTTGCAGATATTCGCGTGGTGGGTTACAACGAGATTCCACTGTGGGCCAGAGCCTATGAATGGCATAATGTACGTGCAGAATAGAATGAGAGCTCCGAGCGTAGGCATCAGTCTGAGGACAATAACAAAAAGGAAACCATTAAAACTATTTTTAATGTTCACAATCAATGAGAATGCTACATTAAATATTACACTATTAATAAAAGTAATTAAAAAACTTATTGGGTTACAAGAGTAGCATCTTATTATATATTTAATTAAGATTTACGGGCTCACGCTACAGTAAAGTTTATCTAATAGCTTATCGTGTGAAGAATGTTCTGTTAAATTTTTATTTCAAAATTTGACGAATTATGAAAGCTAGAGACTGTCATGTGGAAAGTGGGGGAGCACTCGAGCAGCGGCGTGGCCGAACTTCGAATACGATTATTTCTCAAAAATCTGATTTTTTTTCAAATGGCCGCCATTGCCAATTTTTCCCCCGGTCAAGAATGAATTTTTTTTGTTTCTTATAAAATGACAAGTTGCAATCAGGGACACCGCAAAGGGACTTAAAAAAAATTGTTTACGCCAACCGATAAAAAAAACATAACGATGATAAAATTGAATGAAAAATATTCCTTAATTTTCTTTAATATATCCTCCCTAAAAAAATTAAATCGATAAAGCGTATATTTACCGAGTAAAAAATCACGAAATATGCATGCGTTTTTACCCATTTACCGTGGCGTGAGCCCTTAACTCGTCCGTTCATCCACGTTGTCAATTATGCTTACCTCATTAGTCTTGAAAGATATTCCTTCTTGACGTCGAGATTTCCGGTTTTGTTGAGTCTTCCGACGAAAGAGTACGTGGTTAAGAGTCCCGATAGCATAATGAATGGATCTGTGTAAAGACTTGCGGCTCTTCCTATCACAGTCCATGGTTTTCCAAGATACTAAATTTAAAAAACCACCCGATCAACCAACCGATTAATGAAATGAACATCGATTTAGTGACACCGTTGACTATGCAAAAATTTATTTCCGGTCCGTACTTACCTCCGTCATTTCCGTTCTATTGACGAAAGGGATGAAGAAAAGAGCCATACACTTATGTGATACGATGAGCAGTAGTGCGTTTAGAGCTCTGACACCGTGGAGTGCAGCTATATCACCGTCCCCGCGTTTCAGAGACACGAGCTTGTTGAAGTTACGCTTCAGGGAAAACGATAGCAGTATGTCGCTGACATCGGCTCCGTAGTGATCGCAGAACGCCGCCACTATGCACAAAGCGATCACCGCAGCAAAGAAGAGCCTTCAATTAAACAAACCGAAAAACAATGCTACATATTAATTCGCTTAAATCTGAATAATTTTACAGGTAAAAAGTAATTTGCACATGGCTTCTTCATTTATTACAATTTCGCGCACAGCTTCATTTTTTGCACAGCTTTATTTCGCGCACAGCTTTAATTTCGTTATAGAGGAAGCTGTGCGCAAGATTGTAATAAATGAGGAAACCGTGTGCAAACTACTTTGCACCTCTTTTGTGACATAATTGAATTTTTTTGTTATGAAATTGAAACAGTCAATATTCGTCGTTTTGAAGCGACGTCTAATGTATTTTTCCCCAATGATGACGAATCTCCAAATTGTATTACTCCTAGAGCAACATTTGATGCATAAACTCGTGTCGAACAAAAAATACAGATTTCCCGAAAAATTCAAAAATTTCAAAATCTCATACTATTTAAATGGTTAAATCAATTTTCGCCAAATGTAATATCAAACATTCCCATATTACATTTCATTTGTAATATCAGGCCATTCCCGTACCAAATTTAAGATCGAATTCCCTGTTCACTAGCACTAGAACTTTTCAGTATTTTTTCAAAAAAAAAACTCAAAATCTCATAAAGTCTGACCACTTGGATAGATTTTGACCAAAGCTCTTTGATCAAAATATTGTATTTATGTGCAGTTTTAGGACGATAACTCACAATTTACGCAAATTAGAGCTGCCAGAGAATTTTCAAAAAATTCAAAGTCGCGTGCAATCTCCAATCGAACTTCAATCTTCATAAAAGTTACATTGAACGAAGCGACACGACCACCCGACTAGTGTACCAAATTTCAACACGCTGTCTCAATCTATTTCCGAGATATAGCCGTTGTAAACTATGCAAATGTGTCTCACACAAACACACACATACATCCGGACCCCTAATAAAAAATATTTCTCAGCACTTTTAGACTATTTTAATTAACCTGACATTAAAATCTCGATATTTTTTTAACGAAAACATAAGCTTGCTCTATGAGGAAGCCAAATAATTTAATTGTACAGAAACAAAAAAGAACAAACTTGTTTTTGCAATGAAGGAAAAAAATACAATCCTTACCCAACGACAACCGTCTCCGTTGGAAGAGGCTGGCTTCTTTCAACTTGGCACATTTCCTTATCGACTTGAACCGTAATTTTGAGACCCGTACGAGCGGTGTGCCTCGCGACAGTTTCCTTGAGCGAGGACTCAACGTCATTCGAGGAACATGCGGCTGGCGTGCATACTGCCCAGTGGACCGTCGAAAAACGCGGCACTCTGTGACCAGGCTGAAAAAATTAATAAAGGTTACATATTTCTCATATGAATCATCCATGCGAGCAATTTTAAAAAATGCAGTATTTTGCCACAAAAATGGTTTTATCGAAAAAACTGATCCTCCTTTTTGTCTCGATGACATAACATACGTCATAATCATAAATATGTATCGTCAATAAAATTTTACACGTTGATTATATCGTGCTTTAATAGGTGTACTTTATGGCAGCTATAATAAATCTGTCGCTACACGTCTATTATTGATTGCATTAGTGTCTAAACTCGCTGTCCCACGGCGTGTCTATAAATCCATAATAGTATGCAAGGTAAATGCGTATTGACCTTGAAAAATCTTTCTCCTAATCCCGGATGCGCCGAGTTTAGCCGAGCGTTCAGGGAGAGATCTGCGCCGCCGATGGACATTGTAAAGCTATAATATCATTGTCATTAAGAAAATTTCATCATACGGGAACAATTTATTATACTTTTGTTGCTTCCTGATGGACTTACAGATTAACGAATAGTATGCCAATCGTTTAACTATGCTACCTCGTCGGATAATGACAACCGGCTCGTTTAGCTCGTCGATTAAGTGATTTACATAAATAACTATCATGGAAATGAAAAATCCTAGTCTATAAGGAAACTCGTAGTAATTCCTACGCTTTGAATTCTTTCGGTAGAGAACCGATATTTTATTACCTTAATCAACTATACGTCGTTGTTCATCTCTGATCTCACGATTCATCGGTGTGACCTTCGCTCGCTAATCCATCATAATCTGCGTAGAAATACATTCGGACTATCTAACAAAATTAAATCTTGCTTCCTCATAGGTGAAGGTTTATTGTCATAAAAAAAATGTTTCGAGATTTTTATGAAAACGTATTCAGATTGTGCCAAAACATTAAAAAATTATACTTCGATAATATGTCTGAATGAGTGTGTGTCTCACGTGAATCTCAAACGTGAGACATTCCCGAAAAATTGAAATTCTTATAACTTGAGAACGGCTTGAGCTATCAAGTTGTAACTTCTAAGATAGATCGAAAGGTCAATCCTCAATGTTTGGTTAAATTGTTGGCAAAATGTTTTCAGTCATTACAATTTTACGCACTTTTGAACTGTGGTTAAAAAAAAGTCTGTGCGCACAGTGTCTGTTCGTACAATTTTTGAGCCATGGGGCTAAAAAGTTGAACCCAAAGAGACTATCATCGACCGGTGATCCATATTTAATTTGACGACGATCGATCGAAGCGTTTATATTTTAAGAGATTTTCAATTTTTTAAATTTTACGAAAAATTAGTATTGTTTTCTGACGCGAGTTTCCGAATAAAATATTGAGTTGCGAGTAAAATAAGTGATAGATTCGTGATCAGTGGGGAAAAATACATCAGACGGGTCGCCGAAACGGCGAATAACTACAATTTTTATAGGGAATCTTTGTAGTGAATATTGCAAAAATGAGTAATTTTTTTGTATGTCCAAACAGCCATATTTTTCAAACGCGATTATTTTCTTTTGCAGACAACGGTTCCTCTATGCGGAAGCCAAATAATAAAAGAACATTAATTTTCGTAGAAGCTTTGTACACAACATTTTTTTCATCGATCCGTCGTCTTTTCAAAACTTTTTCCTGAGGGTGGCCTAACATTTTGAGGTAATCCACGCGATTCTGCAGAGTCCGCCCGAGAGTCTTCAAATGATCCTAAAGTCAAAGCGCTAACTTCCGTGTACTCGTATATAGTTGTATGAAAATGATACCTCGGTGGAATGGGCACGCAATGTTTGAACAGCGGTCTTGTACGCGCGGACGTCACGAGGGCTCTTCAGAAATTCCGTATGCGATCCGTTATTCGTGCGGAATATCAAGAAGGATCGTCGTTATCCTCCGACGTTCGCGGTACACCGAAGAGAGCAAGCGAGCCTCGATCGTGTATGGTTTAGTACAGCGAGCAAGGGAGTCCCGAAAGTTCTTTGGCGCTCGAGTCGGAGTCGTCACTGTCGGTCACAATGGCAAAGTACAAGTTGATCGTAATATCATAAGGAAATATTTCTCGAGTGCCGGAAAATACATGAGTTACATACCGTCGGTTTTACACGAAATATACTCAAAATTGTCACTACCGAACGATCTAAGCTGTTTCTACTTTTTAAATTATATATAGGGGAGAGCGGGGCAAAATGGGGCAACGGGGCAAAACGGGGTTTTTGGGCAAAACTAAATTTTCCAATCATTTTTGGATCGAACAAGGTGGCAAAACTGGGCAGAAAAG
>JAPYZD010001510.1:0-28472 GCA_030522725.1 Ichneumoninae sp. B BG-2022a
CGCGGGCTTAGAGAGCTACCGGGAGAGCTACCGGGAGTTTTACACCACTGTGCCATTTTGCCCCGGTCTCGCCTATGGAGAAATAAAAGAAAAATTCAACGAAAAAAATGTAGTTATAATAAATAAATAATATATTTGTTTCAAATACCACAACATATTAGATTCAAATAAAGACACAAAGTAGATAATAAATATGTAGTTAAATAAAAAATTATATTTTGCACAAATAAAATGCTAGTAGGCAGATATACAAAGAAAATAATTTATTTGTTCGAAATAAATTTTATTTGATACAAACAAATCATTTCTCTGGGTGTAAGATATTATATAATATTAGATTTTTGGGTAAAATCCGACTGACTAATTGTATTTTGTATAAAAATAATATTAGTACATGAATCGATGAATTTATAAGGCACCACGGATAAGAATTTAATTCCTATACGATACAGCAGTGTATTTTTTTCTTTTTAGTTATATTTACCGGTAAATTATAATAGTTTTATTATTTCAGTCAATTTCAATTTGAGAAGTCGTTGCGGCACGCTCATACGCCCTCCCCCCACCCCCCTGCGCGCCCTAAAAAATAATATAACGCGTTGAAAAAATGTATGCAAATAAGAATGTTTAAAAGATTTAATTTTCGAGTAGAATTCGATGGACCGACTATATTTTTAATAAAAATAATATACACTATAACTTTTATAAATTTATTATTTATTTAATGAATAAATTGCCATCGGTGAAGTATCTTTTAGGGTTGGAAAATTGCCGGTCAAATAGCACCGCAAATAATTGCAGCACTGAAAAAACCGTAGGCCTTCGCTTCCGGATAATCTTCATGAAAGTCTTGCCGGACCTTAAGGTCCTTGCGAATAATGTTAACTTCGCATAAGTTTCAGAGAAATGAGATGGAATTTCAAACATTTTTCGATTATATAAAAATCTGAAAAAAATCGAGCTTGTTAAACGGGCTGATAAGATTAATTTTGCATAATAATAATTCCAAAATGTTATTAACAAATTGATGAAAATAAAAATTGTTAAGCAAATCTCCCGGTAACCTAACTTGATTTTCTACACATTATTTCCATATAAAAACAATCAAAGTTAATTAAAAAATCTGAAAGTATTCATACGTATCCAGGAAAGTGAACGAATCATTTTCATAAAAAACCAATTTTATTTTTCATGAATTTGTTGATAACACTTTGGAATTATTATTGTGCAAAATTAATCTTCTCAGTACCTTTAATGTAGTGGATTTTGTTCAGATTATTATATCATGCAGAAGTGTTCGCAATGCCCTGTCATTTCTCTGAAACTTATGTGAAGTGAACACTATTCGTACGAAATACCTTAAAAGATAGTTCGAGCGGTACCGTCCCGCCAAACGTGAGTTTCAGGGAAAAATTTAAACATTTCTCGATGGGGTAAAAGTCTGAATAAAATCAACGATATGGTAGGTGCTGCAAATACTGTTGCTATGTAATAATGATTCCAATATGGTATTGACAAATTAACGATAAAAATCATTGTTTAACAAATTAGCCGGCAACTTAACTATTTTTTTCCATAAAAATGATACGTTTCTTTTTCTGAATACGTATGAATTTTTTCTGAATTTTTTGTAATCTTTGAAAATCGCATTTTCTATGTTCAAGCTGTAAAAAAATGCAATTTTCAAAGATTACAAAAAAATCATACGTATTCAGAAAGATAAACGAATTATTTTTATGAATGAAAATCGTTAAGTTGCCGGGTAATTTGTAAAATAATGATTTTTATCTTCAATTTGTTAACAATAAATTAGAATTATTATTCCATGAAAACAATCTTTGCAGCACCCCCCATATATTTGATTTTTTCGGATTTTTATCCCATGGAGAAGTGTTCGAAATTTTCTCTGAAACGCACGATTGGCGGAAGTGTACCGGTCGGACTACCTTAACGAGCACCCCCGCAACGATGAGTCGCGCAACAAAGGCTTTTGTACTTTCGGACTGACAAATTATAATAGTTTTATTTTTTTGCTCGATTTCAATTCGAGAAGTCGCAGCCCGCTAGTAATTCCCAAAAAAAAAAAAAAAAAAAAACTATAACAAGTTTAAAAAATAAATGAAAATAAGACTAGAAAAAATAAATTTTTGGATAAAAGTCGATGGACCGATTGGATTTTCAATAAAAATAATATACACTACATGTCTCGATAAATTTATTATTTATTTCATAAATAAATTCCCATCGGTGAAATATTGTTCGGAGTTGATAAATTGTTGGTCAAATAGCACGGTAAATAATTGCGGCCACTGAAAGACTCCTAGGTCTCGTGCCATCACTTCCGGTAAGTCTTCGTGAAAGCCACGGAGGGTCTTAACGAGCACCCCCGCAACGATGAGTCGCACGACAAAAGGCTTTGACGCTTTCAGACCATGCCCAAATCTTTGTGGCTCGTTTCTAGCGATGCGATAATCGTCCGAAAATCGATAATGTGTTCTCTGTGCTCTATACTGGTCGCAGAATCGGTCCACACCTTTGCCACAGGGTTTTCCCTGCGGCAAAAAAAACCGATATTATACTCCTGAACAGCTGTTCTCAAATGTTCACTCTTTACCATTTTCTTCCTCCGTGCGGCTTTTTCGTGAATTCCGTCGAACGTTTCCGTGGCCTCGCTCGAATCCCTCGTCCACCTTTCGGGCACGTCACGTCGCACGGCACACAGTCGACCGACAGTCGAGGACACTCGATTTTACATTCTATACAACTAAGTTGCACAGAATTTTATCTTCGATCGAGATGAATCGGCCGTCACGTCGAACGGCCGAAATAATTAAACTTTCGGATTATCATTATTATTATTATTACTATTATACACTTTCGGTTATGATTATTATTACAAGCGGTTATGTTAGCTCGCGCGCGTCGCGCGCTCGCTGTATCTGTGAATATCCGTGTGAGTGTCCAATCGGCACACTGACATCTGTACCATTCACAACTCTACACTATAAAAAAAATCGTATGAAATTTGATGTACCGGACTGGAAGTTTTCATGCAGAAACTGGTATATTAAATTTCATGTACAATTTTGATGAAAAATTCCATGTCCAATATATACAAAACTTTTTTTTTTATAATGTTCCGTAATTTTACTATGAAAGTACTTTCATTTTTATAATTCACTTCAATTTCAATGAAAAGAGTGTATTAATTTTTCGTCGCAATTGTACATTAAATTTAATGTGCCAGTTTTTGCATAAAAACTTCTAGTTCGGTACATTAATTTTCCAATTTTTTTTACAGTGTACCAGTAAACATCTTGACCATATTACAACCCAACCAAAATCTCCGCCAGAAAGTTTAAAAAATCTTCCAGAATAAAAATAAAACTTTATCGGGATACAAGGCTACCGTCTAGTCTTGGATTCCGGTAGAGTTTTATTTTGATTCTGGTAGACTGAGAAAAACTTACATAGTAAATTGTTCGCAGGCTGGACGTCTATATTTTACAGTTACGACAATGACAAAAATTATAGTTGTAACTATAATTATAGTTTAATCAATTGAGTATATACTATCACAAACTATCTATATAGACGTCCCCTCTGGGAACTATTCGCTATAGTAGGAAATACCATCCTTTTTCTCAGAGTAGAGTTTTTTACTTTCAGGGACAGCTCTAATACGGTAGAGTTATGAGTGGTAGAGATGTAAATGTGCCGTACAATCGGCATGGAGTTTATTATTATTATTCGCTTTCAATTATCGTAATATTTGTCGATCGGCGCGTCAGCATCGTAATTCATCGAGTCCGCATTAAATCATGTTGCATGTTGTTAAAGCGCGTCGAGACGACACATTGCCCACTCGCTGGCAAGAATAAGAACGACGTTCAGAATTTTTTTTATTTTTCAACATTTTACTTGATTAAAGAAATTAGGCATTGTACGCGGACCTTTCGTAAGATAAAAAATTAGGTTTCCGAATTATTTTCTATTATTTTGTGCATACAGGATAGTTTGCTGAAAATCACGACTGAACAGTCCCGCGGCACACCGTGCTCGTTGTGCTCTAATCGTCGCTCGCACAACGCTCCACTTTGCGCACTAATCGAACCGTCGATTATCGCTGATTCTTCCGGTCGTTAGGCTAATCGGTGATAGGCATCCGTTCGGAAGAGATTTAAACTCGTTAGGCACACAAAAACCCCCGTAAAGTGAATTCGTACTCGCCGTTTAGGCAGTTTTCACTTATACAACTTTTTTTAAAACAAAAACTACCAAATTTTCAAAAGTTGACAATAAAAATTAAAATAAATTATTAAGTACTGTCGACAATAAATTTTTCTTGAACCCACAAGATTTTTTCCTATAGTTTTCGTTTACCGTGTAGGATAAAAAACATTTTGTATAAAACTTACCAAAAATAAGAAATATAAAAAATAATTAATTCCGTTACGAAATTGACAACCGTTATAACGAAAAAAGAATTATCTCGTTCCGCGGAAGTATAACGACCGTCGAAAGCCGGGCAGCTGCGGATATCAATGACATCGACCGGCCCCGGGAGTCGTTGCTCCAGCTAGGCGGCAAGCCATTTATTAGTATTCACCTACGTCCTGCGAAAGGATAATTTCCGTGACGGGGGAGAGAGAGCCTGCAGTTCCGTTGTTTGCGTATCCTATGCGTAACCGCACTTCCGATTTATGCGGAGGAACGGAGAGGGAGAGTGGTAGACGCGAGCGTGCTGGAACGATGGAAGTATGTACAATGCAAGCACTAATCAACTTCTCGAATTATGGGTCTCGAAACCGCGAGGCGCACCGCCCTCCCGGCAATAAATCGAAGGGATTGTTACGGCTGCATTTTTGTCTACCTTTTTTGTAGTCATTCAAATTAACCACCAAATTTTTTTTTGTATTTTTTTCTCATTCTTTCAGCACTATTATATGACGTGCGTTTATGCTCAGTGTATTTAAGACAGTAATATCGTCGGCCGAGTGTCTCTTCGGATGTAAATTAATGGTATGTAGTCGTGCAATTAGCGAAAGCTTTTAAGGTAGACAATGGCTGTTTGCGATTCTATCGTTGCCGAGGAAGACGTCGCGATTTTGGGATGGGGAAAATAGCCAGGTCGACGTAACGATGTTCGTAACGAGGCGGGCCCCGAGAGGAACGTCAGTATCGATATTGGAGTATAGACACTCGGGCGGCGAACTGACGAGATACCCTATCGCGAAGGCTGGCCGAGGATAAGCCTTGAAAATTTTTGCGCGCGGGATAATTGATGACGGTGGTGGTGGGGGAAGCCTCCGTATCGAGTATTACAGGTGCGGGCTTTTCAATAACGAGGCTCACTTTGGGAGAGAAATTTTCAGTTTTTCCGCAACCACCAAAACGCGAGGATCCCCGGAGTTCTCGAGCACTCCGAGACGCAAGTTTTGTGCGTGAAATAATTTTTTTCAAAATAGTTTCTCGGTCTACTCGAGTGTCTGATAATAATAAAGTTTGTGCTGCGACTATCGGTGAAAATGGTTCGGAAAATTGGGTTATCGAAACTCGTGATTTTGGCGGTTCTGGTCTTTGCCGAAGGTAAGAATCGATGCTGGAGCAAAGTCGGGTATCGGGCATCTTCTTTTTTTTTAATATCCGTTGCCATTATTTTTTTATCCTGCAATCAGTGCACTTTTCATGTGTGATTTTTATAATATTAGTAGTAAATAGTAGTCTTAGTCTTTATTCAGTGTACAGTGTCTTCCGCTTTTTACAGACTCCTCTTAACTTCTCGCACATCCTCAATATTAATCCACTCATATCAATAATAACCATTCCTAAATTACACACTTACATCTATGCTTCATTACATATATCTCGTACATGTTTGTTATGTAATACTGATACACAGACATTTTTACATTTTTAATAAATATCCACTGCCACTTATTACTTTAGATTTTTTCCGTTCAACTTAACCATTAATACTAATACATGAAATAATACTCTACTATTATTTGGTATTAGTAGTAAATAGTATATTTCGATATTAGTGCGATATAACTTTTTCTGACGAGTGTGAGTTTGCAGCACGAGCTGAAGCCGAGTGTGGCAATCACACGAGTTCAGAAAACGTTTTCGGCACGAGTGTCGAATAAATTTTTATTTCACGGAGTGTGAAAATGGGGGTTTTCGAAGCGTGCGCAAAACCGCCATTTTCGCACAGAGTGAAATAAAAGGTATTTATTGACAATAACAGTTGGTCCATACAATCTCCGATACATCTGTCTATGTTGTTGTTAAGTCGCTTTTATTATTAGTTATACTATTAGTAGTTATACTATTATTATTAGTTGATTATAAAAATTTATTCGTATCATGGCGATATGAAAGTGCCTGAGTCGGTAATAATTTTCTTTCGGCTAAACGGAAATTATCGACGTATTCATCTGACAGTCGAGGTGCTGATAACTTGGTTTTCCTCAGAAATATTTAGCGTCTTTGAAATAAATTAAAAAACACCATAAAAAAAGCTTCCTCTATGAAGCAAAATAGATAAAAAAAATTTGTTACCGACTGAAACCAGGCCGGGTGGGATCGAGATGGTTTCGTATCGCCTTAAAACACTGCTTATCATTTTTTTACGCAGGGCATAAAAAGACGATGTCTTGTCTTAAACGGAGGACTCTGGTCCCTTTTGCCCCGCCGTCCCCTAATGCCTCAACAGGCGGCATGCGTCCTGCAATTACTAAATGTCGATTCGTCAACTGCACGTACCACATTGCAATCCAACGTGAATCGATTATAATCTATGGTTTTGTCGCCGTTAAAGCTTAAACAATATGTTTATTTGTCCCATCCAGCGAGAGTAACTCCGTCGACGACGACTTCAACGTCCACGCCAACAGCCCTAACTTCCGCCGTCGGAACCTCGACGAACCCAACGTCCCATGTATCGGAAAAAAATTCGACGAAATTTTCGACGACCGAGAGAAATAATTCCGCGACCATTCCCAGAACGGCAACGACAACTGAATCAACAAACGGCACTCGAGCCGTTACAGCGTCTGAGTTATTGCCGAGTGAAAATAAAACATCGGATACGAGCGTCTCGCCGATGACACAACAGTCATCGTCGACGATCGAATCAACCTCGACGTTGGCGACACCAGTCACGATGAACAACGCTGCGACAATGAAGAAGGAAGGAACAACGCCATACGCCGTATCAAAGACGGCTGCACCTTCCATTATTTCGACGACTCGGTCGGCGAACGCGAGTGAATCTATGGCGAAATCTGAAAACAATTCCAGTACCACGGTGACGCCAAATTCTACAGTTGAATCACCTTCCATCGCGCCTACAGAAACGATAAGTCAGGATTGGAGAAGTGGAAAAAATGATTCGGTAACTACCTTGGCCAATACTTCCCGTAATCGTACCATGTCCACATCTGCTGCAAATCTTAAGACAACTGAGTCTCCTTCCGGAAAATCAAATAATGCCACAGATTTACCGATCGCCTCTTCGACTTCTCGACCAACCATTATTATGCATTCCACAACGCCTTCGTCACCAGCTGCAAATCTTAAGACAACCGAGTCTCCTTCTGGAAAATCGAGTAACGCCACAGATTTACCGATCGTCTCTTCGACTACACGACCAACCATTATTATGCATTCGACAACTCCTTCTGCACCAGCTCCAAAACTTAAGACAACCGAGTCTTCTTCTGGAAAATCGAGTAACGCCACAGATTTACCGATCGTCTCTTCGACTACTCGACCAACCATTACTATATATTCGACAACACCTTCGTCACCAGCTGCAAATCTTAAGACAACCGAGTCTCCTTCCGGAAAATCGAGTAACGCCACGGATTTACCAATCGTCTCTTCGACTACTCGACCAACTATTATTATGCATTCGACAACTCCTTCGTCACCAGGTGCAAAACTGAAGACAACTAGGTCTCCTTCCGGCAAATCAAATAACGGCACGGATTTACCGATCGTCTCCTCGACTACTCGACCAACCATTATTAACACGTCGAAAACTCCTTCGTCACCAGCTGCAAATCTTAAGACAACTGAGTCTCCTTCCGGCAAATCAAATAACGGAACAGATTTACCGATCGTTTCTTCGACTACTCGACCAACCATTATTATGCATTCGACAACTCCTTCGTCACCAGTTGCAAATCTTAAAACAACCGAGTCTCCTTCCGGCAAATCGAGTAACGCCACGGATTTACCGATCGTCTCTTCGACTACTGGACCAACCATCATTATCCCTTCGACAACTCCTTCGTCACGAGCTGCAAAACTTAGAACAACGAAGTCTCCTTCCGGTAAATCAAATAACGCCACAGATTTACCGATCGTCTCTTCGACTACTCGACCAACCATTGTTATCTCGTCGACGGAAGGTGCTTTTACAACTGCGTCGCCAAATTCAACCGCCGAATCCACTTCCGTCCCACCTACCGAAACGATAAGTCAGAATACGAAAAGCGGGAAGAATGCCTCGATAACTATCTTAGCCAATACTTCCCGTAATCGCACCATGTCCACATCTGCCCTCCGTTCCTCAACTTCGTCACCGGCCGCAAATCTTAAGACAACTGAGTCTCCTTCCGGAAAATCGAATAACGCCACAGATTTACCGATCGCCACTTCGACTACTCGACGGAGTGGGAAGAATGGCTCGATAACTACCTTAGCTAATACTTCCCGTAATCGCACCATTTCCACGTCTGCCCTCCGTTCTTCAACTTCGTCACCAGCTGCAAAACTTAAGACAAACGCGTCTCGTTCCGGCAAATCGAAGGACGGGACCGATTTATTGTTCGTCACCTCGACTACTCGACGAACCATTGTTATCCCGTCTACAGAAGGTGTTTCTAAAACTGCGTCCATCACGACGCCGGTAACTTTGTACAATGTTATCCCGGAATTGTTGGTAATGAGCGAGAACGAAGTAACGAGAGCTAGCGATCTTGGAAAGTTTGGTGCGCCGAATTTGACAGATGCTGGATCGACTACGACAGTGCACAACGATAGAGTTTCAGCGTTAACGACTGGAAGGCCAGCAAAAACGGTAGAACCAGCAGGTGATGTTACCATTGCGATTCAAACATCGCGTACCATGCGGGAAATGGGTAAGAACGCTTCAACGGCATCAACGCGAAGTAAAGTGCCTACAAACTCTTCCTCCAGAGCGGCGAAAGCTAAGATTGACGCTACATCGGAATCAAAAAGATCTACGATTCAATCTGAGAGCAATGCAACCATCGCCGCGATATTCTCTACCACGCCTTCGTTGATTCATACTACTGAGAGTTCGACTTTGGCATGGAGATCAAAGAGTAACATGACGGTTTCCAATGAAACAGCTGAGTTAAGTTCGAGTACAATCGCTTCAGCAGATCATACAATATCTATCGCGAATGTTACTGTGGCTAGTACGGCAAAAGTGAACGGTACTACGGCCAGTTTTACAAGTACGAGTACCATGGCCAGTCCGATAAATACGAGCGTTACCATGGTCAGTCCGACAAGTACGAACGTTACCACGTCCAATCCGACAAATACGACCGTTACCATGGGCAATACGACAAATACGAGTGTTACCATAGTCAGTCCGACAAGTACAAACGTTATCATGGCCAGTCCAACAAAAGCGAGCATTACCACGGCCATTCCGACAAATACCAGCGTTACCATGGCTAGTCCCACAAATACCAGCGTTACCATGGCTAGTCCCACAAATACCAGCGTTACCACGGACAGTCCGACAAATACCAGCGTTACCATGGTTAGTCCAACAGATACGAGTGTTACCATGGTCAGTCCGACAAGTATAAGCGTTAACACGACCAGTCCGACAAAGACGACCGTTACCACGATCAGTCCGACAAAGACGACCGTTACCACGACCAGTCCGACAAAGACGACCGTTACCATGATCAGTTCGACAAATACGAGCGGTACCATGGCCAGTCCAACAAAAACGAGCATTACCACGGCCAGTCCAACAAGTACGAGTGTTACCGCGGCAAGTCCGACAAATACGAGCGTTACCATGGTCAGTCCGACAAATACGAGTGTTACCATGGCCAATCCGACAGATACCAGTGTTACCATCGTTAGTCCAATAGATACGAGTGTTACCATGGTCAGTCCGACAAGTACAAGCGCTACCACGACCAGTCCGATGAGTACGAGCGTTACGACGGCCAGTCCGACAAAAACGAGCGATACCACAGCCAGGCCGACAAATACCAGCGTTGCTATGGTCAGTTCGACAAATACGAGCGTTACCATGGCCAGTCCAATAAAAACGAGCATTACCACGGCCAGTCCGACAATTACAAGCGTTACCATGGCCAGTCCGACAAATACCAGCGCTACCATGGCCAATTCGACGAATACAAGCGTTACCATGACCAGTCCAACAAATAGTAAACCTACCATGCCCAATTCGCCAAATACGAGCGTTACAATCACACCTCCGACCAAAAGCTCTCCGATCAGCAACACGTCAACGACTGCTATCCCGAAGAACAGTTCAATGAAAAGTACAATTACCGCACCTACCATCATCGTAGGTTCGACAAACGAATCTTCAAACTCAGTATCTACATCTCTCCGACCACCGAACTTTGACTACCTTGTTATCAACCGAGCTACCGGCGTTCCGTGTATCCTGTCGACGATGTCCATCAGCATGAAGATATTCTACGAAAAAACCGATAGTACGGTAAGTCTCCAAGCTTTTATATACACTTTTTGGATAAGTACCTCTAGCGATTATAAAATTGGATATTTGTATGCCTAGTTCGGAGAGGGCAATCTGACGATTCCGAAGAACGCACGTTCCAATGGTACATGCAACAATGAAACTTCCCACATGGAGCTCACGTGGAATACTTCCGGAGAACGAAACGGCCACGTGAAGACCGGTTGTCTCAATACAGTGCTTTTGAATTTTGTCAAGAATGCTTCGACCTCAACCCTCGATAGCGTTTACTTCAGGGTGTGCCTGGACGAGCAGAATTTCCCTCAAGCAGCTAGTAATAACCCATTTTCTTCAAGTACTGTTAAAGTTTATTTTTTTAATTTAAATCGATCAGTGGGGGAGGTTTTATTGATCGATTCTATTTCCTGCTGCAGATAACAGACTGACCGCGAACACGACCAAGCCTCTCGGACTCTTCTCAGCCACTGCCAACAGTGAACATTATGTCTGCGATATGGTGACGAATATAATTACCAGCAACATCAAAGCCACGATCACAAAGGTCTCTCTAATTGCTTTCAACGAAGTGAATAACATATCGTCCAAGCGAGGTAGGTCGGGACATTTGATCCGCTGCCTGCTATCCTTTCCGTAAATTACATTCATATGTAATGTAATAAGAACTACATTTTTTATTACATTATATTAAGGGCATAAGCCACAGTAAATGGATAAAAAAACGTATGCATATTTCTTGATTTTTTTCTCGGTAAATATAGGATTTATCGTTTTGATTTTTTTAGGGTGGAAAGAGGATATATTAACGAACATTTGAGAATTTTTTCATTCAATTTTATTGTTATTATTTATGTTTTTTTTTATCAGTTGGGGTCAAATTTTTTTTTCGAAAATTCGTTTGCGCTGGCCCTGATTTCGACATCTCATTTTATGTGAAACAAAATTTTTTTATCGTTTCTTGACAAATTATATACAACGTGGTACTTGATGAGAGGTAACATAAAATTTTTAAAATTGGCAAAATGGCGGCCATTTGAAAAAAAAATTGATTTTTACCCCTTTTTTCTACACTTTGAATCATTTTATAACATTATTTTTTTTTTAATGTGAAACCGTCAACGACTACAGAATCTGTAGAAGTAAATTGTAACAAATTTTCATGAAAATCCATCAAGCCGTTTTTGAGATATCAAGGTCACCGATCTTAAAAATCACGTTTCGAGAAAAACGCGTTCAAAGTTCGGTCTCGCCGCTGCTCAAACACTCCGCGCAGCTACTCGCGTACTCCGTCACTTTCCACATAACGGTCTCTAACTTTCGTAATTTGTCGAATTTCTACATAACAATTTAACCAAATATTTTTGACACTATAAACTATTAGAAAATTAAGCAAAGAAAAATTGGAAATTTTAATGTGGCGTATGCCCTTAATACTAGCGGTTATTGTGTTGGGTCGCGCGTTTGGATAGATCGTATGGTTCATAGCATGTACAAATCCATTCCATAAGGAGTGGAATTTCAAACTCCATTTCATATGCTATGAAAACCGAAATTCCGAAATTATAGCATACAGAATTGAATTTCGGAATTTTGTGATCTATTTTATATGCTATAAAAACCAGTGGCGTTGTCAGCTTCACCGAAGGGTGGTGAGACAAACATCCAAATCAGCAACCAAATCCACAATTTTCCGAAATATATATAAGATAGTAATACAATAAGAATATTATGTCATATACATATATTTTTTTTAATCATGATATTATGATAAATCATTAATTTATATCAACAGAGAAAAATTGTGTCGTCAAAGTCGGAATCAACAAATCCGTGGTCGTGGGTGGAATTGCGGTGGCTACAATCATAGTCTCAGCCGCGAGTGTCTACTTGTGGAGAAGAAAATCAAGTTCCTACGACGACACGACGCTTCCCTGAACGAGAGCGTGATAATTATGCGATCCCAATGTGATCTTTTCTTGTGTATATAATAAAATGTTGATTTTTTTAATTTTAATTCAATGAAACGAACGTCAATTCTCCGGGTGAGAGATTTTATGTAAGAGAGAGCGGGGCAAAATGGGACAGCGGGGCAAAACGGGTCATTGAGCAAAACGCGAGTTCCCAATCATTTTTGGATGTTTCATTTTGCCCTGTTGATATATCCGAATTGTCTGTCACGTTTTGCTCCATTGTCCCATCCAAAAATTGGAATATGGCGTTTCTCCCTACCACCCCATTTTGCCCCACCGTCCCGTTTGCCCGCTTTATTTTATATTTATTAATTTGTATTTTACCCGCTATTCTCTATCCTGTGAATTTGTTAACAAGTGTGTATAATAATTTGAAGAAAAAAAATGGCATCAACGGAACCTCGCTCCAAGCATCAATTCGACGATCTACCTGCAACTACAGTGCATCCGTGTACACGTTTTATGGACGGGAAAGAACCGGCGCTAACGAAGGGTGGAATTCGTGCCGCATCTCCGAGCACATGGCGCTGGGAACTCGTAGCTTCGAATATCAAGTTTTTTTTTTTAAGAAGGAATTAGGGTGATTCTATAGAGCCGCGCGTAATCGTCACGGGTACGCCCACCTTCTCGATCGCCCCGTTAGTTCGGTAAACTTCGACCGTTTATCGTGTCACATCTGCCCCGATCGCCGTGCGAAACTCTCTGCATTCCTCGTAAATCATCCCTATTTATCGCTCCAACCGCACCTTAATAGAAAACAGAAACATAATAATCAACATGTGCAACAAATTACGTTACAATGTTTATTAT
The DNA here is from genome assembly GCA_030522725.1 of Ichneumoninae sp. B BG-2022a. Classification (NCBI taxonomy): domain Eukaryota; kingdom Metazoa; phylum Arthropoda; class Insecta; order Hymenoptera; family Ichneumonidae; species Ichneumoninae sp. B BG-2022a. Next base: position 13,531 of record JAPYZD010001510.1, read on the forward strand.
ATTATTTATTTCAACTCCTATCACTTAATGCTCTTCAAAAATATATATCATCAATGTTGATCCAAACATTGAAAAAAATATTCGACAGACAGTAATGGATCCAAAAGAAAAGTGTAAAAATATAAATAAACATTTCGTAATTGACACTTTTCAAACGTTTCTATTTAAAAAAACGTGTCGAGCAGTTGAGAATTAATTGTTTGTTTTCAACAGGTAAGGTGCTGAGTAATTGAAGGGTTATGCGTTTAACATACGATAGCATGATACGGAAGTCCACCGTTGGGCCATCGGGACATGACATTAATGAAGGAAGTCTGTCACGATCCTCCCTCCGGTTAACGAATGTATATCGTATGACATCAGTAGGGCCAGTTGTGCGTATATATATATATGTATACAGTCGGGTAGGCCACGATAATTAAAATAAAACAATCTCACACTGACAGAAATAGCTCAGTTGAACTGTCCAGCTATCTCGCCAGGATACGCGTATCGCATTAGCTAAATTTATTGTGGGAATTTGCTGTAATACGGGGAAAACCGAAGAACGATTCTATCGCCCCAGTTTCTCACAGTAATCAACATGAGCCTCCCCCGTCGATAGAGCTCGCAACAATTACCGTTGGCAAAACTTTTTCTTACCGGAACGTTATGGGGGGTTTACCCACGATCGACATACTTTTTCGAACATCTGTCCAAGACGTTCCCGTATATTTAATACAATGTCCAATAATGGCCCGGCCAGTTTTCCAATTTCCGGCGCGCGGACCGCATGGGCTTTTATTTCATTTTTTTCATTTTTATTATTTTTTTCTTCAATTTAAGCTTCAGCGGAGTTCCTCGCGGGTTCATCGTGCCGTGAAAATTTAATATCGAAAGCGGCAATGGCTCCCGTAGTTTTATGGTCTATCGATTCAGAACTCGACTGCCGGTGGGCTTCTTTTTCCCGATCACGAAACATCGTTCCCTCTCTCCCATCACGCTGGAAGACTACGATCTGAACGGAAATATTCGCACTTTAACTGCCGCGAAATAATTTGCCAAGAACATATTTTCAAACGCACACAACTTCGTCGTTAGTTTCTCTACCGCAATTTAATCGTTAACTTGTATAAAGCAATATTATTCCTTAATTTTTCTAACGCAATTTAAGCCTTTACATTTCTAACGCGATTTAAGAGTTCATTTTTCGAACTCAATTTAGTCGATAATTTTTCTAACGCAATTTAATCGTTCATCTTTTAATCAATTTTTGAGGTGAAAAATAATAATTGAATAAGTCAGCACTGAAAATCTCAATTTTCAACAAATTTCGATTCAGAAAATAGTAATATTTCCATCTTAAACCGGCTTCGGACTCAAAGGGTCGAAAACGGTCCTAAAGACATGTAGCACGACCAATGAAGCTTTTTTAATTCGGAGCAGTACGTCGTGTTTTTCGTTTTTTTTTTTTTCAATGCAGCACCGTGTCCGACGTCCTGCTTTGTTGTCGAAGTACAGGCGAAAGCTTGGAAAGGTGGTATCGTGAGGAGAAGCGGGCACTCGACGCGAACCGGAGCCACGGGCAAACTCGCCGACAAAATTGTTTTGTTACTCGGGGTGTAGAACACCCGAGGCGCAGGTGCCCGAAAAAAGAACTGTGTAAATTTGTACTCTAAACAGTCGCGTGCAGGTGCAGACGCGGATCTCATTTTTTTTTCTCTCCGCCGCTGGTCCCGCGCTTTGAGAGCACTTTAAACCAGGCAAGAACGAAAATCGCTCGAACGCCGGTTAAAATGCATAATCGCCTTCTCGTTACAAAATATCATGCAGAGAACAGAGTTGCATTGTAATATTTAAAAAAGAAGTAAAATAAAAAAATTCTCGATGCATGCAAGCGACTTTTTCGAGCTCTCCTTATCCGGTTAAACACATGGCTGGCAATGGCGCACGATGTTCTTGAATCTGCAAAAACGCTGACCCGCCGGCATTGTCCAGCCGTAAAACATCTCGACAACTGAAGGCTAGTATACATTTATTTATGAAAAAATATAAAAAATTATTAATCGAGAAAAATCTTCTCCACTTGAATGTAGATTCGACCCTTTTTTTTACCATTCTCTATTTAATTTCATATAATCAGAATTATTTTTGTGATCTTTTAAAGTAAAAATTGTTGAATGATGCGCACATTTCGTGTGCACTTTTAGCGTAATTTTTAACAATCTCAAGGATTTTTATTTTCAGTCTTTGTGAGGAAGGACCAAGGCGGTCAGAGAACGCTCCGAAAATCTACCGGGGGGTTTTTGCCTGACTCGCTGGCATTGTTGAGCCGTAAAACATCTCGACTATTGAAGGCTAGTATACATTTATTTATGAAAAAATATTAATAATTACTAATCGAGAAAAATCTTCTCCACTTGAATGTAGATTCGACCCTTTATTACAAATATCTATTTAATTTCATATAATCAGAATTATTTTTATGATTTTTTAATGTAAAAATTGTTGAATGATGCGCACATTTCGTGTGCACTTTTAGCGTAATTTTTAACAATCCAGAGAATTTTTATTTTCAGTCTTTGTGCAGAGGGACCAAGGCGGACAGAGAACGCTCCGAAAATCTACCGGGGGGTTTTTGCCTCGTGGAGTTTTCTTTACCTGTCCTGCGGGTTCATTCCTCAAGGTGCACGTCAGCTGTTGGTCGCCCCGCAGAGACGACGGGGCTCTACGTCTAACGACGCATCTCTCCTCGGTCTGTCTAACCGACGATCTTGGCGATCGCCCTTTAAAAATTTAAAGGCCCCGCGGCCGAGGGAATTCATTCTTTCCGGGGTCTCCTAGTCGCTCGTGGTTCGGAGGAGCCACAAAGAGGCACCGTAGCGATGAGGTATCAAAGAATGGAGGATAGCTATGAAACGAGCTGGAGACTCAATGGCACAGTGGGCAGGGTACCTTCGAGGTGGCAAGTGCGTTCCACAGGTATTTGCAGTGCGGATTTTCATGTATACGGTGAGACAGGGTGCAGTTGGAACTTAAACTTTATGACTCGATTGCAATAAGAAAAAATTGTTATTTCAACTCTCATTTTAATTTTAATAATTTTCTACAAGATTGAAGCAATAAAATCACAAGCGCAGAGTTTTCGTATTTCAGAGTATGGAAATACTTCCATACACTGTAAAAAGTGTCTGTTTGAAAATTCATAAATTTATATGAAGTTTTATGAACGTACAGTATATGACATTTCATTGACACGTGTGTAAGAATATATTGCGTTCCCGGAATATTAAAAACAATATTATTTGTATAATATTTGTAATAATAACATAATTTTCATATACGGATGTCTTAATTTTCAATGCCATCATCGGTAATTTTAATATACAGGTATTGCATTTACGATTAAATTGTTAAAATTAAAATACAATGTATGTAAATTCTAATTTTATATACCGTGGTTGTATATTTCATATAACTTTGTGTATTAAACGTGTTGTACATTTCATAACATTTTTTATAGAGTAGGTCTTGGGCGTACTTCGCAGGTGAAAATATTGCTTCGCTGTAAATTTCAATTACATCAGTCTTTGCAATCCAAAGATACTTAGGGGTGAGACGCCCGGGGAACCAAACAATTTTCCAGGTCCTTCGCAGTTGAAAATGACTGCGTAGCTCTATTTCTTGGGTGTTAATATGAGTAATTAACTGCATCTACGAAATGCAAACTAATTATAAATGAATATAAGTTAAAAACGAACATATTTTCAATACTTAAATATATGACCATGAAAAGCGATTTTAATTGATACTTTGCTCTGAACAATGAGTGCTTAAAAAATAATCTGTGCTCGCCATGCGAACTTTACCGTTGCGGACGAAAAAGATATTGATAATCAACCCTTTCATCGTTCCATCCGTCGCTCTCTCTCTGCATCGAGGGGCTCTGCTCCTATGCCGGCGTTGATTTGTATGTACTTTTGTCTGATGTTGACTTCGTTCTGCCACACGGGGATGGCGTAAGACCGAACGGCCACCTTCAATAACTTTTTGGACAGTAAAGTTATACATTTTCGGTAAAATCAACGACAATATATGCGTTTTGAAGAGACCAGGACCTGTAGCTCAAGGTGGGCTCCGAACCACCATTTCCAGAAAAAAAAACACCTACGGAGAAATCCACAGGAGCCGACCTGGGGGTCGAACCCAGGCCTACTGCTTGCGAGACGCCCTTCAATGAACCCAGCCACGCTCGTCCTGTCGGCGTCGCTCTCGCTCCTACACTTAAATACTCCTGTGCGAAACCACGAATACTGCCATTACCCTCTCATTTCAGGCTGGCGTTGAAAATAAATTATATTTCAATCGACTACGAGAGAAAAATATTTTTTCAGCAAATATACACTTCAGCTCACAGTCTCAACCCATTATTGCTGTTACTATGTAAGTCTCGCGAAGGGACGTTGAATACACGATGAGTTAATGACGCCTGCGGAAGGCAGGTTGTACACCCTCGTATCGTTGTCGTTCAACTTTGATGTAGGGTAATTTAAACATTCATCATCGACGTGCGATACTTTGACGTAATTCAATGAAAATTCATGCTGGGCAGTAAAGCATATGGGTATTCCATACCGATTCGATCTACGGCGGACCCTCGACCTCTTCAATTCGGTTGGTAATTTTTTATAATATAGTTCTAACTCTAAAAAACACTCCAAATTTTTTTAAATTTTTTAATTTTTTATTTGCATTAATTACAATTTTTCAAAGTGAACATATTTTTAGCCGGAATTAAAAATTCTGAAAAAATTCTCAAAAATCCTTTATCAGGTATGAACATTTTCAAGCCTAGAGCAAAAGTGGTATCGCATTAGCTTCTATTTTTTTTAAATATAATTTTGAATAATTTTAAATAATAAAAAAATAGAAGCTAATGCGATGAAAATGTGTTGATCAATTAATCCTAATACCAAGCATAATGAAGTATCAATTGCAAACATCAGGTATCAATTGCAAAAAATTGGAAGTAACGATACATCAGTGAAAAACGTTGCACACCTCAGCTCATTCATGGAGAGACGCAATGATTCTATCAAGTGAGACAGCTTAGAGAACGTATCTAGTGAAATTTATGCATATCATTAATAAATTCACTCTGGCCAGATACACCAAACTCATCGAGGCAGTTTACACGTGGAATTTCTATTTTATCATTGCGCCTGGCATAATCCTGTTTGACTTATTAAGACTTCAGGTAATAGTTACGACGAATGATGAATAATCTTCCGAAATGACACATAAACTGCTAAAGTCCCTGAAATTCAGATTCTTATCGGAATAAACGATTCCGAATCAATCATAAAATTAATAGTTCCTGTATTGTCTCTTGGATTCATATTCTATATGGTTTGCCAAATTTTGACGGCCCACAGCATTAACGTTGGCTTTCACTTGTGAGTTATCAATCAAGTTATTGGTGACGTTGCCTCACCAAAAAAATCTTCCTTCGTGCAGATATAACAGCCAATGGTACAGACTGTTGTCTAGGGATCAAAAACTCTTACAATTCATGATAATGGGTTGTCGCGTACTTTGCCAATTAACAGCCGGCAAGATGTTGATCATGTCCATAAGTAATTTTGGGCTGGTAAGAACGATTCTTCTTTTATTAATACTGTATAATCATTTTGTGGCATGCGAAATACAATTGATAGGTCATTTTTATATTTTACACATTTAGGGACAGTCGTCTCATACTTTGCGGTTATCCGAAGTACCCGTGACGGATTGAATATTACGTAACGTAAAATAAGACGGAAGTATTTTTTATGTGTAAGCATGTAAAATACACCATTCCGGTTTTAGTTACGCAATATTTTGGGGTACAACGAATTTTTCATTGGCCAAAATGTCATTTTCAATTAGAAATAAAAAAACGTTTACAAGTATCTATGTGTTCATATTATCTGATAACCCGGTTGTGCTTAATACGAATTCGGATGTACGAATGGTTTTTATGAGAGATTGAATATTGTGGGCAACTTTTTTTCAAGAAAACAGGATTCTCTTTGACAAAGCAAAAGACGATCGTCGTATGAACAGCGTACGAAAGCTCGATGTAGCCCTCAGGTCCTGTCATAAAATTAATAAAAACGCAGAAAATACAGAAAGATATCTGAAATCGTTAGCGATCAAATCCTCAACGGCATGGAACGAGATGGACGACACCAGCGACGACAGCAGCAACGAAATTAATTCATCGAGTTTGAAGTTTCAATACGACCAGATGTTGCAAAACGCAATTCTCGTATCCGAAATGGCGATGGATCTAAAGGAACGTGTCCACGTGTTGGACACATGGATCAAGTCTTGCCAAATTCAATAGTGAACATGCATTCATAATAGTTGATTTATGTTGAGTTTTTTAGTCAAATATCTAAAAAGTTACAAGAGTTAGAGTACAAAAATATATTTTTCGAAAATTTTGAAATGTCACAAAACCCAGATCCTTCGACCGATTCTTACCAAATTCAATATAGCGATAATAGTTTGATGACCGTTAGTATACTGCTCTAGAAAGTTTCAGCCCGATAACTCAAAATTTGCCACAGCTAGAGCACAATCACACTTTAAAAAAAAATTCAAAATCTGATAAAATCTAAACGAATGTTTCAATTGTTGCGTAAATTGTAAAAAAACAGATTTTATAGACCTGACAGCCAAGCGCACGCATATACAAATCGAAAAATCTAAACGCTAATGTTTTCTTTTATCAACAGCGGATTTAAAATTGTACATTTCGATACGAGCACGAAAAAACTTTTTCTGACGGGTGTGAGTTTGCAGCACGAGCCGAAGTCGAGTGTTGCAATCACACGAGTTCAGAAAACGTTTTTCGCACGAGTATCGAACAAAATTTTATTTCACAAGGCGAAAAAAACCGCCATTTTCCCACCGAGTGCCATAAAATCTATAAAAAAGTTATTAAAAATAAAATCATGGATTTTTTAAAATAACTTTTCATAGAAGCTTTGTATACAAAAGTAAATTTGATGAGGACACTTTGTGAAAATCTCGATTTTCATACTTTTTTTTCACAAAAACATTCCTCTATACGAATGCCAAAAATGGTATAGTATCTTTCTCATACAGAGATGATATATATGAGCGTCAATATATGAAGAAACGATGTTCATATTTATTCGGTTTTTTCTACTTATGATGCATCTTCTGTTATAAAAACTGGCAAACCTTCGACTTCAATCAGTCGTAACAATATTGCCTCTGTTTCACATACATCTTTACTAGTTCCGACATTTTTCCGGGGTCGAGCATTTTAGAGGGAAAATTCAACAAAATAGTGAACTTTATTGTTTTTCGTCAAAATTTTGCATTAACTAAGGGTTAAAAAAAAATGCATTACTAAGGTTATATGAAGGAATCGCAACTACTTGGCGTCCTGATAGAAGTCGGAAAGTTTGATTACAAGTATATAAATATGAACCCTTCTAAATTTGATACTTGGAGATATGCCAAGCAAACAAAAATTTGACCAAATTTTGATTGCGATGGATCCGCAACTATCGAAGCGTAGGGTTGTGAATTTATACTCTCGTAACACAATTTCTTGTTTCTTATTGACATCCCGAGTCACTTTGATATAATCATTTATATCAGAGCGATGCGTTTGGCATAGAAATTTTTGAGAATTCACGATTTTTTTGTTGCTTTTCAAAGAAATTTTGCCACAATTTAGTATTACTCAAAAAATGTATAACTTTGCTGAAAATAAAGATATCTACTTGGCTCAGGGTGGATATTAAAGGTACGGCGCTACGGTACATGTGCAAAAATGTGCACCCTTCCGGATTCGATACTTGGGGTACACCGACCGAAAAAATATGCCAACATATTTATTATAATACATTGAAAACTATGATTGTAAGTAATCACCATCGTAGGGACGTTTGAGAGTTTTCTCACTCACTGTGCATATTTCGTGTGCCATTTGATGGTGGCTGCAAGTTTCAAGACTTTCGGTTCACACAAACCAAAATTACAAGGCCGTATGGAGTCAAATGTGAAAATTTGCCTAAAAACAGCTGTTTTTTGTTGAGGTAATCATCTGCGCACTTTGAAACACTTCCATAGGTCTTGGACATACTTTGCAGCTGAAAATATTGCTTCGCTGTAAATTTCAGCTGCATAGGTCTTTGCAATTCCAAGATATTCAGGGCTACAAAAATCCGAGGAACTCAAAAAATGTCCGAACCCTTCGCAGTTGAAAATGACTGTGTAGCTCAATTTTTTCGATTCAATATGCATAACTAAGTACATACACGAAATCCAAACTATTTATGAATAAATATAAGTTATTGAAACCAATATTTTGTCAACACTTAAATATATAGTCATGGACAGTGATTTTAATAGACACTTTCCTATAAAGAGTGAGTGCCTAAAAATGAATCTGTGCTCACCATCCAAACTTTAACATTGCGGAGAAAACAAACACGATCAACCCTTTCATGGTTCCATCCATCGCTCTTTCTCACTGAAGGGCTCCGCTCGTATGTCAGCGTTAGGTGTATGTATGTATATGTTTCGCGTTGACGCCATTCTGCCACTTCGGGATGGCGTAAGACCATACGGCCACCTTGAATAACTGTTTGGACCCGTAAGACCAGGACCTACAGCTTAAGCAGAAACTAACACCATTTGCAGACAACGCTACCTATAGAGAAATCCGTAATTGCCGACCTCGGGGTCGAATCCAAGCCTGCTACTAGCGAAACGCTCTTCGATGAACTCAGCCACGCTCACCTTGTCGATACCGCTCGTACACTGAAGTACGCCTGCGCGCAACACCGAACAGAGTCCCTCTCATTCCCCGCTCAGATTTCCCTCCCATTTCAGGCTGGCGTTGAAAATAAATTATATTTCAATCGACTATGAGAGAAGAATATTTTTCCTGCAAATATACACGTCAGCGCATGGGCTCAACCCGTTATTACAGTTACTACAGTTCTTTGTAAGCCTCGCAAAGGGACGATGAATACGCAATGAGTTAATGACGCATGCGGAATGCAGAGGCTTTACACCCTCGTATCGCTGTCGCTCAACTCTGACGTGGGTAATTTAAACGTCCATCATCGAGGTGTGATACTTTGACGTAATTCAATGAAAATTCACACTGCGAAGAGAATAGTAAAACATATGGAAAATCCTACTGGCGGTGTATTATGTTCCATAGGGAGCAGCGGTAGTAGAGCTAACACCATCGTCGAATGCAATTCAAGTCACTATGGATCTTTTTGAGCATCGTTACTATAGATTAAGTAAACAAATTATGGCGCTCATTGGACAATGGCCGTATCAGAGTACACGTTCTAGATGCGGCTTTCTTGCCGTTTCACTTTTTATCGCCACCACTGGGTCCGTACCGCAGATATTGGCTTATGTGAAATACCATGACGACCGGAGAAAAGTTCTCGAGTCTGTCATACTATGCCTTTTTGGGACAATCAGCATAATCAAGTTGATTGGTATCATGTGGAACTCGGATAAGGTCAGTTGTACTTTTATAATAATCAATGTGAGAGCAGGGCAATTAATACTTACCTATCATTCATAAAGATCTGTTCGATATGTACAGACATTAATGTTACTAAATCATATTTGTATGAACTGGCAAGTGTGGGCTCGGGATGAAGAAGTTAACATTTTATACGAATACGCTAAGCAAGGAGAAAAAATAATAATTGTATATACAGGTAAATTAAGTATTGTGGGAGGTAGTGAAAAAGTTGATAAATGCTTTATAGATGTATCGATATTGCCTACAGCAACGATCTTTTTAAACGTCATCGGATTTACGACTCAACCGACGATACCAAAGATCATCGACATCATTCTGAGAAACGGTACCGAACTTGGGAAATTTCCATATCCCATCGACTATTATTATTTCGATGCGCAGAAATATTATTGTTACGTTATGATGCACTTTTACATATGCGCATGTGTGGCTGTGATGCCCATAGTTGCCTGTGACAGTATGTTAATAATTTACGTTCAACACATATGTGGCGTTTTTGCTGCATTGGGGTAAGTCTATAATTAATTAATCCTAATACCAAGCATAATGAAATACCAATTAAAAACTTCAGGCATAAATCACAAAAAATTGGAAACAACGATACATCAGTGGAAGACGTCGTACATTTGAGTTCACTTATTGACAGACACAATAACTCTATCGAGTGAGACAGCTTAGAGAATGTATCTAGTGAAATTTAAAAATATCATTAATAAATTCATTATGGCCAGGTACGCTAATCTCATCGACGCAACTTACACATGGAATTTTTTTTTTACCATTGGGCTTGGCATGATTCTGACGAACGTAGTAGGACTTCAGGTAATAGTTTCGATGAATGATGATTAATATTCCAAATTGACAAATAAACAGCTAAATTTCCTAAAATTCAGATTCTTATCGGATCTAACGATCCTGAATCGATCATAAGATTCATATTTGTTTCAACGGCGATTACATTTATATTCTACGTGGATTGCTACTTTTGCCAAATTGTGATGGATCACAGTATTAATGTTGGCTATTCTATGTGAGTAATCAATCGAGTTACTGGTGGCGTGGCCTCACAAAAAAATCGTCTTTCCCACAGATACAACAGCCAATGGTATAGACTATTGCCTAGGGATCGGAAACTCCTGCAATTGATGATAATTCGTTCTCAAGCACCTTGCCAAGTAACAGCCGGGAAAATGTTGATCATGTCCATAAGAAATTTTGGGATGGTAAGAACAATCGTTCTTTTATTAACGCTGCATAAACATTCTGTGGCATCCGAAATGCAATTGATAGGTCATTTTTATATTTCAGACGTATAGAACAGCCGTGTCATACTTTGCGGTTGTCCGAAGTATGGGTGATGAACTTAATATTACGTAACATAAAATAAGACGAAAGTATTATTTATGTGTAAGCGTGTAAAATAGGCTTTTCCGTTTTTGGTTACGCAATATGTAGGGATTCAAAACATTACCTGATCTTAATAGACCAAAATGGTATTTTGAACTAGGAATAAAATAATACGTTTATAATTTTCTGTATGTATTGATATTATCTGATAACCCGGTTGTGCTCAATACGAATTCCGTGGCCAATTTTTTTTTTAAAAGCAAAAAAAACTCCGCGTACCCCTCGGATCCTGTCATAAAATTAATAAAAACGCAAAAAATACCGAAAGATATCTAAAATCGTTAGAGATCAAATGCTCAACGATGGACGATAGCAGCAACGAAAAAGATTCATCGAGTTTGAAGTTTCAATAGGAACAATGTTGCAATACGCAATTCTCGTATCCGAAATGGCGGTGGATCTTCTGGAACGCGCCCAAGTCCGTGAAAACGGCGCAACATTCATGAATTGGAAGTCTTTCAAGCAGCATGTCTTTCGAATGGATCGTGTCGTTTAACGAAGAAGCGTCTAACGAAGAAGACAGAGCTAAAATTTTGAATCCACTGTTCTCCGAAACGGTTTTATAAAATACAAAATGAATTGCGGGGCGTACTGCGTATTTCACTAACACAGTGTGCCCCGCAATTCATTTTTCATTTTGAAGAACCGTTTCAGAGAAAAATGGTTTTAAAATTTTAACTCTGTCTATCTCTCACGCATAACAAAGAGATAAATACATTAGAAATTAATAAACGCTCTGTTAGGTTGTGAAGCAAATAAAAAATTTTCTTCGTCCTTAAAACATTTTCTTTGATTGGAATAAACTTTTTTATGGGTGTAAACTGTCGGGTTGGTGTGGCTCGGGCGCTACGCGCCCCCGCTATGTTCTATGGAATTCAGAAACCGATAATTTGGATTTCCGGAGGTTTACCGAAAATACGTCACTTCCGGTTTGAAAATCTCATTTTTCGAACGGATGTCACATAATTCCGGTATGAGGTTACATCCGGTCGAAAAATAAGATTCTTGAAGATCGCCTGGGTTCGGAGTCAATAAGGTATCATTCTCCAAGGAGAGATAAGGCGGACCGAGGAGGGTGCGAACAGAGCATCGATCGGTAGGAACAAAATCGTTATGAATCGAGAATGTGCTTGCAGACTGCAAAAAAAGTTGCAAATGGAAATTATTATATCGCTTTCTCATAAAAGTTGAAAATTGAATCTTCATATCGCTTTCTCATAATGTTCTTTTATTCGCGAAACCTCTTCTATGAGGAAGCATTGTGTGTATTTTTGGCTTCCTCATAGAGGAAGCTTCGTGAATACAAGAACATTATGAGAAAGCGATATGAAGATTTCAATTTTCAACTTTTATGAGAAAGCGATATAATAATTTCAATTTTCAACTTTTATGAGGAAGCGATATGAAATTTTCAATTTTCAACTTTTTTCAACGTCAATGTCTTGTTAGACGTGCATGCAAAATGACTGGCCGATTCAGGGTCTGCGCGTAAAAAAATACTCAATCGTCACGCTTCACTTTGTCGGATCTACGCTTAGCGGAAAAAAATACATGGAAGTATGTGTTCCTGATTTTTTTTCTAAATGTGATTTTTCACATCCGGATATTTTTTCTAAATGTGATTTTTCGATCTCTTGGAACATTCCGAACACCTTTTCATTAAAATTTCAAATTTTTTTTTCATCACAATGAAGTTTCCTCCATGAGGAACCAAAAACAAAAAATTAAATTGTTATTTCAACTCTCATTCTTATTTTTTAAATTTTCTGCAAGCTTGAAACGATAGAGTCACATAAACGATTTTCCATTATTGTTTCAATCTCAGATCACATGGTGCAGGCTGGAAATAAAAGGCATGGCCGCTTCGGAGAATTTTCAAGAACGCGATGATTCGCTGTTTCGTCATATACGGAAGGTACTTTGACTGGAAAGATCGAATATAAGGCAAGTGATTTCTTAAAACGAACGAGAAACGAACATTTCAACGATCTACAAAAATAAAAATAATTCAAGGTAATTTCCAGGACGCTTCAAGGTCAAGGAAAGTTCGATTAATCGTCACGGACACCGTCATCGTGTGGTGAATTACATAAATTGCAATTAGACTCGAAACAGCAATATATTTATTTCCGCAAGGGAATTAGTATTTTTTTTCTCAGTGGTACTGACAAGGGGGGATTATTCATCTAAGTCTCTCGCGGCTCCAAATTGGAGACCCACTTAGTCGTCGGGTCGGCCCGAAATGTCGCTCGACTGACTTTCCCGAGCGTCTGGCTCGTTCTGTTTACATTCAATAAATCATATCCACTCGGCTAATCGCGGAGCTCACTCTCCCCCCTCCCCGCCGAACCGGAGCTTCCGTCGATAATATTATTTGCCGAATTATAATTAATCCCGCGTGACGCTAACCGCCGAGATACGAATGTATGTTTCCTCCCGCCCCGGGGTGGGGAAGTCGCAGTATACACATACAAAGGCCCGAGTCGGTCCCGAGGAACCGTGCGGCACGCGCTTCGAAAAGATCGCCACGCGACACGATCCTCGTTCCGAGAATTCGACGAGAGACGCCGGGTACGAGATAGCGCGCATGCGCGCACGCGTGCGCCGCGCGCTCGACCACCCGAGAACAACTGGCGGAGCTTGTTTAGTCCCGCCGTTGTTGTACTCGTAGATTTTTCGTCCTCGAAACTACTCGTCTCACGAAGGGCGAACTACCTTTCGCTCGCCCCTGGGGTTCTTTCTTTCTTCGCTCGGTGCGTAATAAAAAAGATAAACTTGTTACATACGCGTTACCGTCGAAGCCCGAGTGTGTACGAAAGATCGAAGAAGGAAGGCCCGCGCGCGCTCGCGCTGCGTACCGGCTCTCTCTCGACGTTCCCTCCAACGGTTTTTGGTATCGCTCTTCCTCCCGGAGGAATGTCTCGGACGTTCGCTCGCTCGGCTCCTTGGAAACACGAGGACGCGCAGATGGGATTGCGTTTAATGAAGTCTGGCGAACGCGCCCGGCGTGCACCTGCCGCTTTCGAGAAACAGCATCGCGTTTTCAGGGCCAGCCCGAGAGAGTCGACCCAACAACCGAGTGATTAAACTCGACTCGCTGAGAGTAGCCGTTACACGGGTCCTCGAGCTCCCGCCAACGGAAAAACGCGGGAAAATTGTCCGTACAACGAAACGATTCGTACGATCATAATCCTTTTTTCGATATCTGTATCGCGATATTTCGCAATACACTTGCGGCCTATCGATGCAACTATGCGGCGGTTCCCTCAGGATTTTCAAATATCAGATCAATATGAAAATATCTATCCTGGAATCAAACATCCTTAAGGGCATGTGGTACAGAGTCAGTCGGTAACAAATCGCCTTCCCTGTTTTCTCCAAAACGGTTGAGACGACGAGCAAAAGCAAATTGGGTTTTCATACTTATATCTATTGATTTTTTTTCAAAAAAATAAAATGGTACGCCAAGTACTTGAAACGTTCAGAAAATATGTTTATGAAAAAAACCTCTTAAAACAAAATCTACCAAAACAGATGTTTATTCGAACAATAAAAAAAATATATATGTGTATCAAAAGGAAAAAAAATAGAAAATCGAAAAAATCAAATCAAACCAGCCAAGTAGTATTACAACATCTAAAAAAAAATACAAGATGTTTTTTTTGTTCAAGATTTTTTACATCTTGTATTTTTTTTTTAGATTTTTGTAATACTACTTGGCTGGTTTGATTTGATTTTTTCGATTTTCTTTTTTGTGCTAAACTGTCACAAGCAATATAATGCTAAACTCGCACTGTCACTACACTCCATTGCGACACGGAATCTTCAACATCACATCCCGAGCTATTCGCACAATAGCTGACGTTCAACTCCTCGTCCTCGATGTCATACGCATCGAAATGCAACTTTTGTGCAACATCCATGGCTTCAAAGCGTCACCATGCGAACAGCTAGA
>JAPYZD010001511.1:0-22197 GCA_030522725.1 Ichneumoninae sp. B BG-2022a
GAAAATTTCAATTTTCAACTTTTATAAGGAAGCGATATGAAAAATTTAATTTTCAACTTGTTTTAACGTCAACGTCGTGTTTGCCTTTTATGCAAAACGTGTACCACGACCTTTTTTCAAAAATTTCAAAATCGCATAAAATCTCGAAACAGGCCTCAATCATCATGAAAATTGTACCCGGGGCAGAGACGTGACCACACTACTAGTGTACCAAAATTCAACTGGCTGTCTCGAACCGTTTCCGAGTTATAGTCGTTTTAAACGACGCAAGCCTGTCACACACATACACACACACACACACACACACACACACACACACACACACACACACACACACACACACACACACACACACACACACACACACACACACACTCCAGACGCCAGCTAAAAATCACATTTCTCGACGTTTCAGATTATTTTAAGTACTCTGACACTAAATTCTCAAAAAAAAATTTTTTGACGAAAACAAAGCTTCCTCTATGAGGAAGCAAAATGAAGAAATTTCACAGAAAAGATAGCCGAGAGACGATTATGTCTCCTTAAGGGGGTTCGGTTGAAATTATTGAATTTTAACCTTCAAAATATTGAAAAATTTAGTAAAACCTTTGAAGAGAAAATATTTTTTTGCGAAACAGGTGCCGGTTAGATTGTAACATTGGTACGACGTTTATCACGATATTTTTCTGGAGAAAATGTTGAGAAATTAAAAGGTCATAAAATTATTTTTTACAATGTTGGACTTTTAACAATTTTTCGGACGCTGAAAATGTTTTTTCTTCTTTTTTAGCGATCGACAGAATCTCGTAAAACTTCATTTCGGTGCAGGATCCGTCGTGCCTGAATATGGTAATACAGAGAGCTTATCTCAATAAAAGTCTTTCCAAAGGTTATGAATAATTTATGCCGAACTTCGAATTTTACCGTTTCCATGTTAACAATTATTTTTAATGAAAAATGTAAGAGTGTGCGAGCAAAAAAAAATCATGTGTTCTGATGCATCAACTGGGACATTCTGCGGCATTATGGAGAATAATAATATAAATGATAACAATATAATAATAATAACTGGTGCGAGCTATATTGGACATTTTTTTTTTTTAATCAGCGGAGCGTCTGTGTGAGACTGAGTTGAATAATTATTGTTTGAAAGTTCAGAAACGACGATTCGCAGGATCGGAAGAGAAAGAAGAAGCTAACGAAGCGAAGTTGGACGGAAAGCAAGCATTTTTTTAACTTTTTTTTTTTAACGTCGAGGGGCTTCCCGATTAGTTAGCTTCGACGTCTCGGAAAAAAAGGGCGACTGTCATTTCTCCCTTTTGGGTCATTGTTATCTGTCTCATCGTGAAATGTTTAATGCCGATGCTGTATCGCGAGAGAATGCGGTCGAGGGAGGTATAAAGAAAGCGAAGAAGAACCAAAGAACTCTCCAGGAAGTGAGAGTCGGGTCTATACTTCGGGTTCCCTTCGGCAAAAGTTTTTTTCACCTCCGCAAAGCCGCAAGACGGAGGGACACCTTCAGAGAGAAAAGTACACGCCGGAGAACTGTGGAGATGTTGGGAAAAAAAGCTTGACGA
The DNA here is from genome assembly GCA_030522725.1 of Ichneumoninae sp. B BG-2022a. Classification (NCBI taxonomy): domain Eukaryota; kingdom Metazoa; phylum Arthropoda; class Insecta; order Hymenoptera; family Ichneumonidae; species Ichneumoninae sp. B BG-2022a. The sequence continues at coordinate 1,578 of JAPYZD010001511.1, forward strand.
GGCATACAATTATTAATCACGATTTTTTTTTTATGCCACATACGGTAAGAATCTTTACCGGTGGCTATCTTACACGAACTGTAAGAGATACATCATTTTCAAATGCTATAAAAACAGCGATTTTCTCGAATACGAATGCACCCCAATATTCGTTTTAAATCACAGTACTATCTAGTTGTGATTTAACAAAAGTACTTTGGAACTAAAATCTTCCTTTTTTCGCAAACATTAATTATCATTAATTATTATTAATTATCATTAATTATTATTAATTATCATTAATTATTATTAATTATCATTAATTATTATTAATTATCATTAATTATGAAATAAAGAGTACTTTTTTTAAGGGTTTAAGTGCAGCCTATTTTGTTCGTGACATTCCGTCGGGTCATGAGCGAAAACATCTGTACGTATTACAATAAAGGACCTGGGCAAGGTTGCCTATTGTTATGCCCAGTCGATACTTGGCTGAACGACGCTAGATGGCCGAGAGCATGAGCACTCCTTCAGATTGTTTCTCGCAAGTGCTCCCCTCGCTAACCGTTCCGATATATAAGAAGCTACGATCTTGTTTCTCACTCAGGGAGGAATCCTGGCGCCTATAGGTCTTTGCGAAAAGTTACCCATTGGCAGTGGCACAAACTCCAAGCGATTTAATGCATAAAGCTCTCGATGATTTCTCTACGGTGTTTACTTCCCGTCCGTTGGTTCACCCCAAAAATAGAACGGACAATGCCGGATCTCCCATATTTTTTATCTTATCTCTGATCATTAGAGGTGCATCGATTTCAGAAAAAATTAATGCATCTTTTTCACTCGGTAATAAAAAAAAATCGATAAAATAATTCCCCACGATTGATTGTTCGTGACGGTGTTCTCATCATGTGAAAAATCTCCAGTTCCAGATAATAAAAAATTGGACGATGTAGTTATTTTTTTCAATGTAATGTTTTTTTAATTGTCTACTTGAAAAAAAAATATTGACCTGCTTCTGAAATTTTTAATATTTGGACCTGTGGATTATTACACACCATCGGAACATCGTTACGAACAATCGATTGCAGTGGATTGTCAATTACATTTTTTATCACCGCGAAGAAAAAATAAACCACATTTTTTTACTAAAATCAAATGAAAATAATACGCAAAATATGTCAAATTCAATACGAAAAAATATAATTTTTCAATTCACGACCGTTATAGTTATATAATTATAATTATATAATTATAGTTATAAAATTATAGTTATATAATTATATTTCAATTCACGACCATTATATGTATTTTCGTCGATTATGAGATCGATTTGACCAGTTTGAGATCGGAGCGATGCAACTGCATCGTATTTTTCGTATCGCTTCCTATCGACGAACGAGCACATAACTTCCGGTCTTCGTAATTGCCCCCACACCTATACATAAATGCGCGAAAATATATACTATACTTATAGCTGCAGCTGTTTGCTAGAGTCTGTCCTTATAGAATATCCTCTAGGCGTCGATGTATCACAGTTTGCTCGATGAGATCGACATCGTCATCAGCCGAAGAGGCGCTCACTGCACTCTGCGCCGTTTCAGCCGAACGTTCGCCGCTCTACTTTCGCGCACCGATCTATATACGAATTTAACATCATTTCCGGGCAACTCTCGACGCTCTTCCGACAGCTGAGAGACTGAAGCGATGTGATTTTTATCGTCTAAACGTTCCACTACTATATAGAATGTACGCGAGCGAAAATTTTCTCCCCCAATGACAAAAAGGTAAAAACCCGATAAAGCAATTTTTTCTATTGCACTCTCCATACTTATTTTTATGCAATTTTGCTTCCTCCTCGAGGAAGCTGTTTTTCTTAAAAAATGTTTAACACTGTTTTATTGTTAGAGCACTTTAGGTGATGTGCTGTAACACCCCGCCTACCTGCCCCGCGCCCAGTTGGTAACAAAAACTGTACTGAATGTCGTTTTGAGACCGCAGATTACCGAGAAAAAAGAAAATTGTCTTTCCCAGCATCCGCCAATTCCCCCTGGGAAAGACAATAAATGTAAATGTAAAACAAATCATATGGAATTTAATGTACCTGACTGGCAGTTTTTATTTCAGTCAGATTATTATATTAAGTGGTATATTAAATTTTATTTGCATTTGTGATGGCAAACTTAATGTTCAGTGCATTAAAAACATAAACAATACTTTTTAATAAATTATTCTAATTTTACTTAAAAACTTAAAAACTTTAGAAGTACTTTTAAAGTAAATTAAATTTTTCATCACAATTGTAAATTAAATGTAATGTACCAGGTTTTGCATAAAAGTTTTCAGTCCGGTATATTAAATTTACTATTATGTTTAACCATGAATTTTCATTTTCGTCGGCGGACTGCAGTCGCAAAATGGCATTCAGTACAGTTTTTGTTATCGACGTCGGTATTTCCCATCACCTTCTTATGCCAGTTTCAGCTGACGTGTGAACTTAATGGATTTGTTATTTTTAAACTTCCATAATTCACAAACGATCTTTTTATTTTTATTTTCAAAACACATCCAGTTTTTCCGGTTAAGCTGGCTGTTTTCTTTGTAAAAATAAGAAAATCTACCTCGGCTCGCTGTCGCGATCTTGAGTCGAGTTGCCCCACTCGACCTCACCTCCGGCAATCGAATCGAATCAATCCATCCAACTATTTACTCGATTCTGTGATGACTCAGCGGTATTTAAGTATGCAGACGAGATTTCAATTTAACTGAGACTCGCAAACTCCGCACTAAAGTCTTCTTGACTATGCCAGTCTGTTCGATTCTCTAGCATTCCACTAAAATTCAATTTAAACTGGAACAGAGAGATAATGCAAAAAATATAATTCTTCGTAAAATAAGAAAAATAGGTGTACATAAAGGTTTTTTATCGTCGTGTACGTGGCTCCCTCTACGTAAAAGTTCATCGACCAGTCTCGCTTTCCTCCTACGATGTTACTAATCAGCGCAAATTAAACAAAAGCTTTTTATAACGATTTTTTTTTAAGATTTTTTTTTAAATCTTAAAAAAAAATCTATAAATCTGACAAAGATGTGAGTAGTTTTATAATTTTTAAAAAATTGTAATTCAGAAGTTCAAACAATTATTTTGTTTCACGAACATATAGCTTCTTCCATAAGAAATAAAAAATCTGATTATTCTTTATTTAATTGTTTTTCTTCGCGAAACCTCATTGCATATAATCGATTAGGCGGCCACATTTTTAGTGTGAAAAAGCCTCCCCTTAATGCATCAACCACGAGATGTTCCAGTACGATAGGTACATGTGGGTATTACAGCGACCCGCCACCGGCGATGGCTGGAGGGGAGGAGGGGGGGGGGACATCGGAGGGTAGTTTGAGCACCCCTACACGTAGTCGGTGATTTTTGGGTCGCGTCACGTCGGCGTAACTCGTGACGACTCGGGATAGAAGCAGCGGAGCGTACAACCCTCGCGCGCCCGCGCACGTTAGGCCGACTCCCTCCCTCCTGAGGGAACGCGTGGCTGGATGCTCCGCGGGATGGAGAGAGAACGAGGGGGCGGGGGCGGAGGATCGGAAAAGAGGGAGCAACTACAACGGGGGGTCAAAGGGAGCGAGGGAGAAACACGGAGCTACGGACTCCCCCGGTTATGTCCCGGAAGGGATGCTACCCTCGAGAGAAGACGTTACTGTCGAAAATACACCGACTGTGCCACTGCAGCGTTCTCGCTCGAAATGACAAAATTTCCTTTGTCTTGTCACGTATAATTCGAAAAAAAAATTTGGGTTCTTCTTTCTTAGTTGAATCGAAAAATTGTTGAAATTTTTTGTTGATTCAATTTATTTTCGATGTTTCGGTGGTAAATGTTCGGTGATCGAGCTGTGCAATCTGTGCTTCGCTGCAGAGAAGGCGACGTGCCCGAAAGTCGTGAGGAAGTGTCGACGAGAAAGTCGCGAGGATGCTGCGCCAGCTCGCGAGCCGAGAGACGGGACGAACGACGTGCGAATCTACCCTCGCGATGATCGAACGACGAACAGTGAAAAACCTCGCGACGAAGAGAGACACGAGCATTGTATTCGATTGAGAAAAAAATATATACATAGATGGGACAATTTTTGTTTCTTGTTTTTTTCTTTCGAGTGACGAATGTACGGTGATAGTGAGGTAGAGCCTCGCTATTCGATTGTCACGAATTTACGGGTTAACGGGGGTTTGCTTGGACGTTATCGTCGTCCCACATCCATCAGGTATTGCTACTTGTTCAGCCTAAATAATGCTACAAAAAAAGAAATACCACCACACATAATTGCTACCAGCTGAAAAAAAAATTCAAAATATAATTATTATTTTTTTTTTTTTCGTGAACCGGAAGTCGAATGTCTGAATCTACACCGAGAAGTAAAAAAAAAACGAATTGAAAAAAAAAATCTTCTGTTATCAAAGCTGTGAATAACTGTTCTGGCTCTTCCAGCTGTTGGAAGTAAATAAGTAAACTAGTTAACAATTTAGTGTATTCTCGTTGTGATAATTTGTTTACTTTTTTATTTTATTTTATTTTATTATTGTCGAGTTATTTTCGAAAAAACAAGGTGATGGGAGTTTTTAGAGAGCATCGTGTCGAGAGATGCCGAGACGCGAGATCGGTGACCGAAAGTCCATTGAGATGACGATCCCTGTGTTGTCCGAGTGACGGAACGGTAACGCCAGGAGAAAACAACGTCGCCGGCGTGGCGGATGTGAAGGCGAGCGATACGAGGCAGGATGTCGTCGTCGTTGGCTGAGCTTATCCTGGCGTTTCTACTGGTCCACCTGGGCCACCTCACCGCGTGGTAAGTCCGACAGAAGATGGAAAACCTCGATTGCTGGCGATACTGTCGAAATGCATCCCCACAGCCTTATCGAGAGGTTGCTGCTTCCGAGAATATCAAGGAACGCGCATGCGCTCAATGGCGATTCGTGCTGGCGATGCGCGTGTCCAGATAGCATGTGCTCCGCACTTTGAAGGCATACAATTTTTTTCTTTTACATATTGAACATTTATCATATATAAGGTGGTCGGTGCGAATGGTGTTCAGAGAAATGAGAGAGAATTCCAAACACTTCTCGATGGTATTTACATCTGAACAAAATCAAGCATATTAAAGGTGCTAAAAGGTTAATTTTGCATAATAATAATTCCAAAATGTTATTAACAAATTGATGAAAAATATAATTGTTCAACAAATTTCCCGAAAACCTAATTTTCTTTCTTAAGTGATAATGATTCGTTCATTTTTCTGAATACCTATGAATTTTTTCAAGTTTTTGAATATTGTGTCTTTCTACACAAACTGTAGAAACTGTATAACTGTCCATATAAAAGAAAAAAATTTTAAGTGAATTTTTAAATCTAAAAAAATTCATACGTATTCAGAAAAAATGAACGAATCATGCTCATAAAAAAAAAATTAGCTTCCCGGGAGATTTGTCAAACAATTTTATTTTTTATCAATTTGTTAATAACATTTTGGAATTATTATTATGCAATATTAATAATTTCAGCACCTTTAATATGCTTGATTTTTTTTCAGACTTTTGTACCATACAGAAGTGTTTGCAATTCCCTCTCGTTTCTCCGAAACTTATGCGAAGTGAACACCATTCGCAAAGACTACCTGAAACAAGTCATGAAAAATTATAAGTCATATTCACGATTTTCCTCTCCAGTAGACAAAACCGAAAAAAGTAGTAAACAAAATGCCATTGGAACTACTTCGAATGAAGAAAACATATTAAAAAATTAGATTATTGGTAATCGTCGAGCGATTTTAGGTGAAGCGATGATAGAAGGATAAGATATATAGAAGAGGACTCGTTGAGACATCGATTCATACCTGTTAGTTGCTTCGCGATGCACGATCAATGGTCGTTCAGCTTCGACCCACCATCACGAGAGTTCAAAAAAATGTCCTCGTGAAATTTTGAATTTTTTTTTTTTTTTTTTTTTTTTTAATTCATTAAATTATTCATGTTTGACGAAATATGAATCAGTTGTTGGGATAATTTCTTCGAATGTAAGCTTTGACCACGATGTACATGAGGATCAGTAAGAGAATCACAGCTATTAACCATCCGAGATCGGGGTCACCGGGAAATATGCTTTCAGCTTTTTTTCCACAACAAGACATCTTCGTTTTTCTTGATTCTGTATCCGATTCGGTTTTTTTTATTTAAAATTTATTTCATCTTGACGATAGTTTATATTTTATTATTCGCATGAGATTTTGCTCAAACCTCAAAGAAACGTCATTTTTCGAAACAACCGAAATTTCGACAGTCACGTTTATGGAATTTGTTTATTTGCCGTCTCCAACAGGGGCTACCTCGACTCCGGTGGGACCGCGATGTCGGATCGTTTGGAAAACGTTACCCAGACGATTTCGCGGATTCTCGACGGCTACGACATCCGGCTGAGACCGAATTTTGGTGGTGAGTATAATGAGAGTGCTCGAATTTTAGTTGAATTAAAAATTTATCGAGAAGTATCCAATTACGATTAACGAGCTCTCGGTGAATACGAGTTTATGGCCAGTTCGTAAAATCTACCCGCCTTATATTGGGGACATAAGGAAGACAGCCTTCCATCTCAACTGCATCGTTATCCCTGACGAGAGACTTTTAAATTGGTGTCCCGTTGCATCATGTAGATATATAGGAGATAACTTTTTTTTACTCTTTATTATCATTCTTTTCAACGAAAGTTTCTTATTCAATGTCATCCCCGAGGTTTGGGGGTAAATTTATTTCCTTCTCTTTTTTCATTCTATTTTTCGCTGGTGCTACCGCAGGCACCTCCAATTAGGTCAACGTCGTTGCATTCGGAAGTGACAAAAAAAAATGTCGATGAGACTTCAGTTAAAATTTTCTATGTACCTCGTTTATTTCTTGCATCCGATTTCTCGCAGTTCGAGCGATTCAAGTCTGTCATTTTTATATGAATTGATTGATTACCTTTGTTTTATTATTTATTAATTTATCGTGTATGTATTTATTTTAACTTAAGAGTGTGAGCAGCCACAGTTTTTGTCGTTTCTGCTGCTCGAGGTACAAAAAGCCCCAACGAAAGGGTTGTAGGTAATACACACGGAACAAAATTAAAGTCCCTCGTATGATTTTCATCATCGCCACTCGACTGATGGACGTTAACCGCTCTTAATGGAACTTTCCGCGCCATTCAGCACGACAGGATTATCCAGCGGTTTTAATTGAATGGCCCGGCGATGAGGAAAAAACGAGTTTCCGGTTGAAAACCCCGGTGTTCTCTGCTGGCCTCTCTATCGTTGGCCGTCACAGCCTTGCATGTCCGTGCGATTCGATAGAATTTTCATTATTGTCAAATTCTAAACATTTTTCGAAAAATTAAGAAGAGAGTAAATTAAAATAATAATAATAATAATAATAATAGGATTTTAATTAACCATTTTACTTTAACCACCAGACCAATAAATTAACGGCTATAATTCAATCGCTCCTCGAAGCAAATTTAATATTTTTTTGGCACAATAGAAAATAAACTGATTAAGCACTGAGTGTTGCACGTAGAACTGATGATCTTTCAACGAGGGTTCGAACTTCAATTTTTGAATTTTTTTTTTCCTTTCAAAGAAATATGATATGTTTTCCGTGGACTAAGGTCAGGACATGGACAGTTCAGTTTGTAGATCTGCATTTTGGGTTTAAAGAATAAATAAACAAAGTATACCAACCTCCGACGAGTCAAACTGTTACAGTCCTTAAGAGGTCAGTGAGGCTACCAATCGTTGAATTCACCCCCTTTTTTGTTTCACTTTCCCGGCTCTGTTGCAGGTGAACCGTTGCTAGTCGGTATGGACCTCACGATCGCCAGTTTCGACGCAATATCGGAAGTAAATATGGTGAGTGTATCATAGAAAAGTCTCCTACACAAATTTTCTTCAAAAATATTTTAAAAAGGGGAAAAAATATGTAATCGTATTGAAAAAAAAAATGAAATCACTAATAATTTTTGTATCGGGTGAGTACTATTTTTATAGTTCCAAGAGGTATAGTTCCAAGAGGCTATCGACCATAGAATTTAGATTCCGGAAACTTAGATTTCTGGAGATTTACCATTTAAATACGTCGCTTCCGGTTTGAAAATCTAATTTTTTTTTTACCACAAGTGACGTCATACCGGAAATACGTCACTTCCGGTAAAAACAATGAGATTTTCAAACCGGAAGTGACGTATTTCCAGCCAGACGTGATGTATTTCCGGTTTAACGTCACTTACCCCCGAAAAATAACATTTTCAAGCCAGACGTGATGTATTTCCGGTTTGACGTCACTTCCTGCCGAAAAATTAGATTTCCAAACCGGAGGTGATATTTCCACGGACATTCAAGGATACTCGGAGCACTCGAAATATGTATTGAGAAAAACGATAGTTTTTCCTACCATAACTAATAGTTCCCACGGGGAACGTTTATATAAATAGTTTCTGACAGTATTCAATTGGTTAAACTATAATTATGCTTGCATCCATAATTTCTGTCATTGTCGTGACTACAAAATGTAAACGTTCCTCTCGGGAACTATTTTTTATAGTAAAAAGTCAGTACTGCTGCTTTTACTATGTAATTTTTTTTCTCAGTGTGGGTGTCCACAAGTGCCGTTGAGTATCCTTGAGGGTCCATGAGTGTCTATGTGAAGTGTCCATGATAGTGTCCAGTCATTTTATACTTTATTGTTAAGTAGATTTATTTATTTATTTATATTTATTATTCTATTATTGTATTCTATATTCTTAGGTTATTTATATACTTTTGGATTCCATTATTATCTCATTAGTTTTGTTGTAATATTCTTTATTACTGTTTTCGCATTACCTTATCATTGTTTTTTGGTTGGTGGCACGGTGTTCTTAGGGGGCTTAGGCCCTAGAACACGAAATAAACAAATCTATCTATCTATCTATTTATTTATTTATTTATTTATTTATTTATGTTGAGTAAAAAAAAACCAAAGATCGATTATTTCCGAAGTTATGAGTGTGATTCTGCGCATGCGCCATAGCGTTCGGAAAACGTTGAGTAACCGCTTAGTGATTTATTCGACATGCCCTGCGAGAAGACGAAGAGTGAGCTCCTTCCATACTCACACCTCTCGCATCGCTCTCACTTCGCTTTTCATTCGCTCGAGTTTGCCCCGGCAAACCGATATCCGTGCGCCACAGATATCCGAAGTATTTCAACCTTTCGTCCTCCTGTTGTCGTCGTCCTCGACATCGTCCTCGAGAGATCACGCGCGCAACAGCAGCAGCGTCCCCCCCCCCCCCCGCCCGCTCCCAACCACCATTGGTAGAAGAAGCCCCCGGGGCAGGGGAACTTTACCCTCTCGTTCTCCCGCTTCATTCTCGACCTCGATCACGTATTATTGTTATTATTATTTTTTATTTTTATTTTCCTCGCTCTATACACGAAACTCACCGACCAACCGGAAGTTCGTTCCGACCGAGGCATCGATCGAACCGGTTGGTTCGATATGCTGAAACTTTTCTATTTCCGATATTTGCATGGAGATGCGAACAATTTGCGAATTATTTTAGAAAGTCGTGACTTTGATGATTACAACCAAGAACAAACAGTCAATTTGTTTGAGTCAAATTAAATCCCATAGAAAAAAATGAAATAAGCGTGATGAAAATATATTGGATCGGGTGAAGGATTCCATCCTTCGAGAACTCGTTTCCTTTCGTACTCTCGGCTGTTACAGGTTTTCGAACAGCCGGTAGGCGACGACTAATACTTTGTGCCCATTAACTGGTATGCGAAAGTGTATTCTCGTGCGTATGAATGAGAGTTTGTATACGTATAGTTGTTTTTATTTTCGGCCGAAGTCCCGACTCGAATCAGAATAGAGGAATTTGCACAAACCGTTCGTCCCACCTGGCCCCCCTTTTCGACTAGCACGACAGCCGCTAGATGGCCCGGAGCGTAAAATCGCTCTAGATCCTTTCTCGCAAGTGGTCTGAGCGCCATTCCTTTTAATATATAAGAAGAAATTAGCCCCGCATTCACTCAGGGAGTTTCCGGGCACCCTGCGGTCCTTCTACGAAGGTACCCAGTGCAGTTGTGCTCTCGTGAACAGAATCTGAAGCTTAGTTGTCTCTACGAATTGTCCCTAATACGGTGTTTACTTCCCGTCCGTTGGTTCACCCCAAATATAGAACGGACACGCCCGGATCTCCCATACTTTTTTGTATCGCGTGTAAATAAACAAGGGCGTGATGTAATTTCGTGTGAGGACTGTGTGCCTCATTAAGGACTGTGTTTTCAATCGCATGGGATGTTTCCAAATATTTAAACAAAACACTTTTTTTATGTTGTTCATCGAAAACTTCCTTAATTACAATTATTATTAAAGTTTATTATATATATATTTAGAAAATATTAACGGCCTTTCACATCTCACTCGTAATAAATAACTCACAATAAACCGTGAGAATAGAATTTGATAAATTGCAAAGTACAGACATTCCTAATTGTGTTAAAAAATAAGTAAATAATGTTTTTTTAATCGAAAGAAAAAAATACGAGTTGATAGGTATCGACAAAAAATATGGAAGATCCGAGCTGTCCGTTCTATTTTTAAGATGAACCAACGGACGGAAGTAAACACGAGAAGAGGCTTGCTTTCAACAATAAGGAAGACGATTTATATACACAGATAGATGCACATTCGTACGCTCTGCCGAAAACCATGAGAGACATTACTCAGGCGGCTTGTCTATAAATTCGGTTCAGACAAATTTGCAACCAATAGATTCTACTCTTTTCACATTAATACATGGATCAGGACTTTTTTTTTTACCCACTTATAGAAATTTTTCCGTACAAACTTTGAGAATATTTTGACAAAAATACATTCTTAAAAAAAAAAAAAAAAAAAAAAAAACTTTTAGAATTTTAAAGAAATATTTTCTAACAAAAACTGTTCTCTACAAAATTAAAAATATAATTGAATTTTGTAGACAAATGTCGGCACACCGTCTAAAATCATAAACCCATTCTCAAATATACTTCAATTTCGATCTAGTCCGCAGCGCGTAATTCACGGTGTGCATTAGAAATATATAAATGCTTCTGTGTGCACTCCGCAAATATTTTGACAAAAATACCCCCAATAGAATTTTAAAGAAATATTTTCTAATAAAAATTGTTCTCAAGAAAATGTCAAACATTATTGAATTTTGTAAAGAAAAAAGTCGGGAGACGGTGTAAACTAAAACAACAAATCCATTCACCAGTATACTTAAAATTTCGATCCAGTCCGCAGCGCGTAATCGATTGTGTGTATTAGAATTATATACTTTTCCAGGACTACACGATAACGATGTACTTGAATCAGTACTGGAAGGACGAGAGGCTGGCATTTTCTCACGAGGAGGAGGTCCTCACTCTCAGCGGTGATTTCGCCGAGAAGATATGGGTGCCCGACACGTTCTTCGCGAACGATAAGAACAGGTGAGAAGAGACGCGCTGTAACGATGAAACGGATGAAAAAAGTGGGTAAAGTGACGAAGGGAAGAACCGCTCGAAGAGCTCCTTCTGCCCCGGATCCGTTGCTGCCGGCTCGGCAGAGCCGAGTCTTCGGCTTATCTCCGAAGCAAAAGCGATCGATCGTGGTCGGTGGGACCTCGGAGTTGTTCTCGCACATAGGTGATGTGTATGGATGTGGGTTAACAGGGATTCATGCAAAATAGTTCGCTTTGAGCGAGGGCTCTCAGGGTGTCATGCTGGCCTGATCCGGTTTTTCGAGATTCCTTCGCGTCTACCAAGGGGGCCCCTTCTCAATTGTTAATTATTAATATTTTGTTTCTTTTCTAAAACAATTAACAACTTAACTTAATCACTTAATACAAATTTTTAATCATAAAATCTCTCGATATTGTTACAAACTAATAAATAAACAATTTAACGAATAAAAAAATGGGCTGATCCGGTTTTCGAGGTTCCTTCGCGCCTACCCTTCTGAATTGTTAATTATTAATATTTAGCTTCTTTTCTCAAATAATTAACAACTTAACTTAATCATTAAAAAAAAATTGTAATCATAACACCTCTCGATATTCTTACAAACTAATAAATAATCTATTGAATGAATAAATAAACTGGCGTGATCCGAGTTTCGAGATTCCTTTGCGTCTACCAAGGAGGCTGAGTTGTTAATTTTTGATATTTAGTTTATTTTGACTATTAACAATTTAACTTAATAACATCAAATTTTTTTATACACATAAAATCTCTTAATTTTGTGAAAAATAAATGAGGAAACAATTTTCGTTATTTTCGTTTTTTTTATACAGCTTTCTTCACGACGTAACTGAGCGCAACAAGCTGGTCAGACTCTCGGGAGACGGCTCGGTGACGTACGGAATGAGATTCACCACGACGCTCGCCTGCATGATGGATCTTCATTACTATCCCCTAGACTCGCAGAACTGCACAGTCGAGATCGAGAGTTGTAAGTATCGAATTAATTTTGCTTAGAAACAAATTTACGTTACACAATAAAATGTGCCCTCCTTAAACGAGAAGAGGGCACAAAATATCGCTCTATGAAGAAGCCAAAATTAATTATCATGAGTTCTCCAAAAATAGAAGTAATTTACATTTTTTAAGTATCAACGCTATTTTTTTCGAGGTCTTATTCGTCGCAAGTTGCTATGAAAAAAAATAATGACTATTTTTAAAAAATTTGTTCTCACTAATAAGATGAAGTTTAATGCATAAAGATCGTAAGTAATTATGCAATAGTCTAAAAAACATTAAAACACATAAAAAGTTTTTTAAATAAAGAATATATCTTCTGATATATTTTTTAGTGTAGGATAGAAGAGGTAAGTATAAATACTTACCACTTTCATAAACACGTCCGGTTCATAAATACTTTATTTACTTGCTAATTCCGTTGGTCCATCGTTAAAACTTTGTATTTTTTTAATGAACACCTTTTTTCCCACTCCCCTCTCCCCTCTCGATTACCGTAAGGAGTAAATTTATTTGGCCTAAATTTCTTTACACAAAATTCAAAATTTTGTCTACCGATGCTATGGAAATTTCAACTGTACATAAATGGCTTATTACACCTGAAACCTCGGGAAGGATACGATATTTATTTTACAGAGTGTATGTCGGATACTGCAGGTGAGGTCGTGAATTATCGCCACCATCATCGCAGTAATCTTCGTTTCATTATATTTTGCCGACCCGTTCACATGTACAAAGACATGTAATTTAACTTGTCTATATATTTTGCAATATAGGATAACAGCAGTATATAGTCCGGTCGATAAATAATTGATTTATGTGTTAATCTGCTCGAACCATATTCACCACTTTCACCCTAATTTTGATTTCGTTAAAACAACGGAATATTTTGTGCCTAACACATGCACGTACAATCCCGCTTTCCGTTCCTGTGAAGTGTGCGCAGAAAGGCACTTTCTCGCATCGCGTGCGTGCGAAAAAGGGCGAAAAATACTACGCATGCTTACAACCACAATATGGTATTTTTTTCCCGCAACCAGAGCGGAAAAGTGCCTTTCTACGCATACTTCACGGGAATGGAAAGTGTGATTTCCGTGAATTTTTTAGGAAAAATGATGTGAATGGCATGGTCGTAGAAAAGGAAGTTTTGACACGTGTGAATGCCGCACTCGTCTTCGGCTCGTACGGCATTTTCACACTCGTCAAGAACTCCCTGACTACCTGTCTACTCCCTTGCCATACAAATTCTACTCCTCTCTGTTGTCTAAATTTTCTTTCCGAACGATTTAAAGTTTTGTCTACCGAAAGTTACGGAAATTTCAACTGTACATGGGAAATGGCTTATTATACCGGAAACCTCGGGAATTATACGATATTGTCTCATCAGAGAGTGTATGTCGGATACTGGAGTTGCAGTCGCGTTGTCGCCACCATAACCGCAGTTAATCTCTTCGTTTGATTATATTTTGCCGGGCCGTTCGTATATATAGAGACATTTCGTTCAACTTGTCTATCATCTCCGGTGTAGAAACGATTCGACGAGTCGTGCGGACGAGATTGAGAGGGAGGCGCGAGCTTACCGCGAAATGCATAACGCTCCGGCCCCGGAGGCTCGGGGATTATGATGTTGGTTGGTGGATTAAGAGACGCGCGGATCGACCTCATTGCTCATTCTGCATGTTCCGGTCTCGTCTGCTCTTCCCACTCCTTCCAAATATGCTATATAATATAATACCTTCGCCATGCTATTTTGGAAGTTTCCCGTTAAAATAGACACGAATATACAATAACTTCGCTGAATATAATAATAACACATTCCTCGCGCGTATGTAATCCACACCGTTCACCAAACTTTAGCTTTGTTCGAGTGAAACATCGCTCCCGAAAGTTACGAGCATTCTCGTATTACAGCGAAAATTTTCCTATCGTTTATTTGCGCGCGTAGCGATAATTGGACGGTAATCGAGTTTTTAATAAATAAAAATATTTATTTGCATGTTTTTAAATTTGAAGAAAAAAAATGTGTGTAACATCAATTATTATCTTGTTTTTATTTCAAAGTATTATTATTTTGCTGAAAAAAATTATTGAGTAAATTAAAAAAAATATATTTTTATATGTCTGATCCAGATGGTTACACGGTACTCGACGTGGTCATGTACTGGAAAGACACGCCCGTTCGCGGTGTCGAAGAAGCCGAGCTGCCGCAGTTCACGATTATCGGCTACGAGACGAACGATCGTAAAGAGACACTGGCTACTGGTATATATCAGAGGCTCTCGTTGAGCTTCAAACTTCAGAGGAACATCGGTTACTTCGTTTTTCAAACTTATCTTCCTAGCATACTTATCGTTATGTTGAGCTGGGTTAGCTTCTGGATAAATCACGAGGCTACCAGCGCGAGAGTAGCTCTCGGTAAGCGTTTTTCACTTCGTTGTAGATAAGCGTTTCTAGTGTTTCGTCCTTTGTCCCAGGACGTAATGGGATTGAGACGAAACAGACGGGGTTCCTTATAAATACCAATCGTGATATTCCCGTTGTGATAAGAAGTTTCAGCGAACGTTCCATTAGATCAAATGTTTATATGAATTTCGCATTAAACCGAAAGTTCGTATGAATTTTCTATTCCCATTATCCTAATAATCCTATTAATTCTATTAGACCGGAAAGTATAATGAACTTCTTGTGAGATCGGAAGTTAACGTGATCATTATTCTATGACACCGGAAGCTCGTATCGATTTTATATTCCTATGAATCTTATTAGACCGGAAGTTAAAACGATCATCCCATTAGACCGAAAGTTGGAATGAACTTTCTGTTAGACCGGAAGTTGGAATGAACTTCCTGTTAGACCGGAAGTTGGAATGAATTTCCTGTTAGACCGGAAGTTGGAATGAATTTCCTGTTAGACCGGAAGTTAGAATTAACATCCACACTGAGCGAATGTTCGGAGAAATGCGCGGAGGATTAGATTAATTATTATAACCTTGTTATTACGTGCAGGTATCACAACCGTGCTGACGATGACGACGATATCGACCGGCGTCAGAAGTTCTCTGCCTCGAATAAGTTACGTCAAGGCGATTGACATTTATCTCGTTATGTGTTTCGTGTTCGTGTTCGCCGCTCTGCTGGAATACGCTGCGGTGAATTACACTTACTGGGGAGCCAGAGCGAAAAAGAAGACAAAGAAAAAGGACGGAGACGAGAAGAAACCGACCACGGTCACGACGGGTAAAGAAATAGCGACTCTTATCTATAAGTTTATCTCCCCCTATATATTCGTGTATTTTATGTACGAATGGTTATTCATTTCAAACAGGAAGCAAAGCCTGTTCACCGTTTCCCGGCTCGACCGATGCCGACATAATAGAACTTCAGGATCTAAGAATGTCACCACTGCCGAGTATAAGAAGCAGATCTGGATTGGCGAGTGGTTCTGGAACTCCCGGAACGATCGGACGAAGCGGCGATCAGCCACACGATCCAGCGAAATTTCCGCCGAGTTTTAGAATCGCCAGATCTGCAGGGTACAATACACACGGCAGAAACAGCGGACTGAGATATCGCGGTCCAAAACCTCAAAAACCAAAGGTCAATTTTTACGTCGTTATGAATTTATATTTAATTACTTGGACTTGATTTACGGTACGTCATGAGCCTTTAAGGTAGCTATATCATTTCCCATAAGTTCGTGAAAAATAAGAGAAAATTGCAAGTACTTCTCAATGGTATAAAAATCTGAAAAAATGCATGCATGCATTAAAGGTAGTGACAAGATTAATTTTGTATAATGATAATTCCAAAGTGTTATTAATTAATTGATCAAAAAATGAATTGTTTAACAAGTTACCCGGCAGAGCAACTTTTTTTTTATGAAAATGATTCGTTCATTTTTCTGAATACGTATGAATTTTTTCAGATTTTTCAATTAGTTTTTCTTCACACATTTTTTTTTCCATATTAAAAAAAAATTGAAAAAACTCTCACGTGTTCAGAAAAATGCACAAAACATTTTAATTAAAAAAAGTTTCATTGCCGGGTAATCTGTTAAACAATTAATTGTTTGATTAATTTGTTAATAACATTTTGGAATTATTATTGTGCAAAATTAATCTTTTCAGTATCATTAGTATGCATGCATTTTTTCAGATGTCTATCATCGAGAATTATTTGCAATTTTCTCTTATTTTTCTCGAAATTATTTGAAATAATTCTGTAGCGACGGAGCTACCTTCAGCTGAATTTAGATAGAATTTAACGAAGGAGATTTTATATCGCCTTAGAACGATGTGAAATCATACTCAGTCGGTAAAGAAAACTGTAATAAATTGTATCACGGATACTGGAATGTACTCAAAAGAAAAATCACATCGAACACTGACACGATTTCTCATTTCATCTTACATACCACAACCAGAGAAAAACGTTGATTACAGTTCTTTTACCGACCACAGTATTTCACATTCTGTTAAATAGATATTTTTACACAGTAAATAAATTTTGTACGTTTTACAACAACTTATTATCCACGAACATTCACAAATTCTTTATTTGTTAATTTTCCGATTGCATCATCCGGCTCTAGTTTTACAAACAAAATTATTTTTACGAAACTTCGTATTCCGATTTTACGTAATTATTTTTTACTGTCCACAACGCCCAACGATAACAGTGAATTTACCGGTAGATATTGGATAAATTTTTCCCAAAAGCATTTTGCAAACCCGTACAGCACGGTCGAATGACTAACCGATCAAAGTTCGAAACGTTTGATATTTTGGCACTGCGAACTTCGTCGAGTTCGTCAGCATACACGATATGTATTGTTTACTATACGCACTTACGAGCGTCGATCATGCATGCTTGTTTTCTTCCACATGCTGATCATACAGCACGGAAGTTTTTCCACATCTCTCTATCAGCTTAGTTCTAAAAAAAGAATCTAATCCTCTTCTTTTCATCCTCCTATATAGGTACTTCACGCGATTCGCAGAGGAGCATCCGTTCTCCGTGCCTCGATGCCGAAGATCAAGGACGTGAACGTTATCGATAAATACTCGAGAATAATATTTCCCGTCAGTTTCATGCTCTTCAACGCGGTTTACTGGATCTTCTACGTGCTGTGAGCGACCGCCGCACATCCACGCGAAGTTCAATGGTTACACGATGTTTTGTTTGGGATACAATAACACCGCTGTCTGCAGAATGAAAAGAAATAACGAAAGAAAAAAAAAAGCAGACTGCTGAAATGCCCCGCTGACTCAGCAACCGATCATTCGACTGGATCTCCGACGAGACGAACATTCGTAATGATCAACTGTTGTTATCAAAGGACATGTCAGGGGCTCGTCATGCTTTATCGTGCAGAATCCTACGCGATGCGTCAAGAAATAAAAGAAAAAAAACGCGACGATATGAGGATCGATAGACAAAGTTGTAATTAGCCGTGGTAAGAAAACGAGCGCGAGATATCTCGTAGACATAAACGGACCGCGAAAAACAGTCGAAAACACATCGCGTCTATCGTCGGCCACTTAAATGTATTAACGAAGAGAAACAAAAAAAAAAAGATATATCATTTACTGTGTATACGAGACGGTGGAAAGTTATGGCTCGAATTTTCCTAAAGGAAATTTTCAACCGGAGTCCCTCCTAATAACGCTGACCAGACTGCGAAGCTTATTTAACGCGAAAACATTATTGTTATTCGTTGAGATGATTTCGTCGATTTTTTAATCGGGACGCGTTATGCGATGACGAAAGATATTTTGAAAGATTATCTGAAAAAAGAAAAAAAATTGTAGGATCTTGTTCTGGAGTAAAAACTGCGTAAACATTCCCTTTGTCAACATTTTGTAGGGTATATAGTTGTGAATTTACGAGTGATTGGAGTTGGCAGCCAATGAGCGCCACACGCCAGATGGCGCCACAGGCGGCCGAGCGCTCCCATTGGCCGTACGCTTCGCTCACGCGTATATCGAAAACTGTAGACTGTAGAGGTCGCTTCGAAAGACAACGTTCGCTCAGTTTTCAACCCTGAAAATAATCGCACCATTTTTTTCCAGCGATCCTTTGGACACTGTATACAAAGCGAACGTCCTAATTACTGATCTTGTCGGTATTATGGAAATTGAATTATCCACATATTTAGTCGCAGCAAAGATAAATATTACAATTCGTAACAACTTTATAGCACTGATACTTTCTATTTGCCAACAATGATACAAACAGCGAAAGGAGGGTTGCAACAGATTTTTCAGACATTCTCTTGTATACTTCAATCATTTTTGTTGCAAAGACATCTTCGGTGGTCAGTAATTGGGACGCATCTTTACAATTATATAATAGGTGTTCCCGGCCAAGTAATGAAGTAATTATTAAATAATAAGAGATTCGCCGACGTACATCGTCTGAAATCTCGAAAGTACTGAATTAAAAAAAAAGCTGCCACGAAACTGAAACGTTTTCAGACTATGTAAAAAAATCGACGTCGTCCCCACAGCGTGCGCACACACACGAACAAAATACACAATCCCGGATACTTAGTTTATTACTATATCGGAGAATCATCGTACATCTAAAACTCGTAGATCCGCAACAGATCGGTCAACAATTACGTCAAATAATTGAAAAATATTAATTCGCTGTACGAAACGGAGCGACGATGTGTTCCTATCTCGAAACTCAAAAAAACATTTGTCCATTTATGAACATTCCAATTCGACGGCGATTTACTAAAAAGAAAGAAGAAAAAACAATGAGACAATTCCAATACTCTCTGATCATGATGATTGAGTTTGGTAGATAACATTTTTCGACGAGACATTATCATCTAGTTGAGAAAAAAAAAAATGAAAAAAACTCGAGGAAAATAAATCAAAAAATGAGGGGGCGTTCGAAGCCTGTTTCCTTTAATATTGTATTGCATATTGGCAAAAAAAATCCATCTCCACGTCTAGCCTGCCAAGCGGTCACAGTGTCAACGTTTCACACGTTCATGTAGATTTTATTCATAAATATGCTGTATGACTTATGAAGCGAACAATACCCATCAGTTCCGTCAGAGATATCGCTTAAAGACGACGATATCATTCGAGATTGAGTGACGGAATAATTTTTATTATTATTATTATTATTATTTTTTTTTATCAATTCGATCTTTTCGTCTCACAATAATATATTTTTCTCTCAAAGTCTGAACCCGGGTTAACTTTCCTCCACTCATGTCGTCGAGACACGCAGCATAATGAAGAAAAATAAAAATAAAAAGAATAATAAAGAAAAAAAACAAGCGATAGATCCGTCAATTAATAACGTCTCTGAGAATCGTGTACATCGTCATCTATCGAATGAGGAAGCCACGTCTGTGGAATGTTTCGCACATCTATGGCTGTGATGGAGAAACAGCGTGAGTTCAGTGTGTCACGCATGTTTTGGAGTTCTTTGACCTCCGTCAGGAGGATAATTTCCCGACAGAAGCGATTTCAGCTGGCATCAGGTGTTCGTTTGCAGCAAGTGCCCCGCGGGCGGCCTGGATTCATTCGACGAATACGATCGATACGAACATCGATGATAAATTGTTTATGACTTTTCTTCCATCTCATTAATTGCAATATTCCAAATCTTTTTTAAATGGCATACTGTTAAAAGAATACTCGGAAAATTCTATAAAAACTGGAAATTCTCTAATTGCCTCCTTGGCATTGATTTCGATTCGTTCGAAATCAATTTTTCCGAAAAATTCAAAATCCTAAAAATTTCTGCACATAAATCGAGTATTGGCAAAATTAAATTCCGATAATGTTTTTATTGTGTTAAACATTACGACAAATTTTCGGCGCGATATCAATTGGGTACAACCAAGATACTTGTAATAATTTTTCGAAAAATTCAAAAAAATTTAATTATTCCGAAAATTTGGATTTATGAAGAAAAAAAAAAAAAAAAAAAAAAAAAAAAAAAAAAAAAAAAAAAATTCAAAAAAAAAAAAAAAAAAAAATTTCTAAAATTATAAAAAAAAAAAAAATTCTGAAATTATTAAAAAAAACCGTTTTGAAGAAATAAATATATAC
>JAPYZD010001512.1:0-34902 GCA_030522725.1 Ichneumoninae sp. B BG-2022a
TAATAATAATAATAATAATAATAATAATAATAATAATAATAATAATAATAATAATAATAATAATAATAATAATAATAATAATAATAATAATAATATTTCAACGATGGAAGTCTCGGCGGTTTTTAATTGCATTTTTTTACGAAAGCTCTCCCACTTTCCCTGCCAATCTTTTCCTCGAATCGCAAAAATAGGTATCCGGAACTCTTTGACTACCTTTTCTATACCCGCGCCCGATCGGGCTTGTTTCTACGCGGAGGCCTCGGCGGGAGCGTAACGACGACAAGAGCGAAATTAAATGGCGTGGGTGTGGGTTTCTCGTGCGGTGTACAGAAGAGAGCGATATAATTTATCGCCATGGCTTTTGGGAATCGAGAGGGCTGTGTCGCGCTGAGCCCAAAGAGACCGGGAGGCTCCGTGTCTACCCCGGCCAACAGGAAGAAGACGAGGAAGATGAAGATGAAAATGGAGAAGAGGAAGCGGAGGAAGAAGAGGAATCGGTGGAATAAGAAGAGAAACAAGAAGATGTGGAACCAACACGCGCCGAAGAAGAAAAAGGAATCCGAGGAAGGTTGAAGGTTCTCCTATAGAGCGGAACGGTATGGATGGTTCTTGCAAGAGCAAAGAGTCGAGCCCACTTAGCTGCCCGTAAATGTGTCGCTCGTATGATCTCCCGAGTCCATCTCCCTCTTTACCGTTAACTCGCCGAGCAGATGTCTCATCATAGATCACCGGGTGCGCAAGCCCTATATACACGCATATATGTATATATATATATATATATATATATATATATACATATACATATCTTTACCGTACGTGTGTCCAACGTAGCGTGTCTCTTCGAGTATCAAAACGGAATTGGTAAGCCGTTCCGCCATGCGGTCCGAGGAGGACAGAAATTCAAAAGGCTCCGAACGCCAAACGCGAAAGTCTGCTTGAAGTTCGCCCTCAGAGGGTGGAAAGTCTCGGACGAGAAGAGATTCCCTCGTCGCGTTCTCCGTCCGGAGACTTTTATCACTTCTGCCGCTAGACGAGTCTCCGGCCGGACCAGTCGCGAGGTCTCCCTCGTCGCCTCTTTTGCCCGCTCTTCGGCTCCTCTCTCGGCCAACCGTGCGGTCCTGTCGGGCAAGTTTGCACTATGTCTTCCGTAGGGTACGTACTATGTTCGCCTCTCTCCTCTCGACTCCGTCGTCGCTTTAGAACCGCCGAAAGACGGACCCGGGGCGTACACGGACGAGAAACTCTCCACTGCTCCATCGTCGTTGGTCGTAACGTGTAATTGGCCGGGCCGCGAACGCGATATTAGATCCTCGTTATCCTAACGAGCTGAAATACCCGGCTAAAACGGTACACGCTCGCGAATATCTGTTGCGCTGTACCGGGCGTCGGAGTCGACGCGAGCGCAAGCGAGAATGGAAAAGGAAAAGGAAAGCAGAGGCTAGAGAGGTGTTCGCTGGACGGTGAGAAAATCGAATGGGGTAACGGAGCAAAAGCGGCGAAACTTACCGTGGACATCGTGAATCGCTTCGTTCCTCCTCGTCTTCTTTTTCTCATAGTCTTCGGGTCTCTTCCTCTATCTCTTCTCTGGGCTCCCTTTAATTTCCGTTTCTCCGTGTCGACGTTTTGTACCTCGGCTCGGTTTGCTCTCGTACATATTCCCCCGGTTGCCAATTAATCTCTCGAGCCATTCCCCCGGCCAACTATCATCGGGAAGGCGGGAGGAACTATACGGTACGTTTTAACCGACGGTGTCGATAGATCACAATTTACGATTTTCGCTGACCAATTAAATGGGATATCCGAGCGTGTCTTGTGAAAGGATATACGTATCGCCGTGTAACCGGTCATCCGGATGGTTGATCGCACGGTATATCAAAAACTCCAACGATAATTACAATATTCGCGCCGGATGCTGACCCGAAAGAGTCGTCCGAACTTTGGACGTTTCTATCACTTCGAAAAATCTGAATCTTTTCGAAATATGGAGATTTTTTTTATTAAATGTAAGGCCTTCAGCGAACATTATTTTTTGGGGTAAAGCACGAATTGGATTTTTTTTTGTTGCTATTTCGAGGCTGATGGATTTATTTATCTATTTTATCAGAGTGACTGTCGATTCGCGGACTAAGTGCAGAAAAATTGTGAAAAAATGAAAAAGCTCGCGACAGGAAATTGGCAGATCGATATAGCATTTATCGATCTTCGAAAATCTTCTAAACTTTGAAAATTTTCGAAATCGAAATCTTTTCGATATATATATATATTCAATTAAATGTACGGCGTTCAGTGAAAAATATTTCGGGGGGATAAAGCGCGAACTAGTTTTCTTTTTTTTCTGTTATTTGGAGGCTGATCGATTTATTTATTTATGTCATGAGAAAAATTGTGAAAAAATGAAAAGGCGCGCGACGGGAAATTGGCAGATCGATGTAGAGTTTATCGGACAAGTCATACATTTTTTATTTGGTACTTACACTGAAAAAAATAAGAAATGGAAGGTAAGATTTTTACCATCCTATATGATAAAAACATTGATGTTGATTATTCCCGAGCTCTTGCACGTAACGCCTCGAAGCATTTGCACGAACATGATCAATAATTTTATTTATTCACTAACTTACTATATCATCAACGTCAAAAAATTACAATCCAACATACCCGTAAATGATAATTCGCCTTCGAACCTCGAAAACCGCTTCTCCAAACGCCCCTTCTCATTTCTCTCAGTCCCCAAAAATACAACACACTCCGATAAAAAAAAGTAATTTTGCGGTCCGGTCTTCCGTGTGAAACGGAGCCCAAAACCCGATCGCCTTCGTGTCCCCGCGTTCCCCGCTCACAAAAGAGCAACAAGATCGCCGAAGAGAGCGTAGGAAGCATAGGGGATAAAAATGGTAGGAGAGAAGGACTCTCACGGTAGCGCTCCGAATTCGGTCTTTTCCCTTTTCGCGGTTCGGAGTCGGACCGCGACTCGATGGAGAGGGATCGTCCATCGAGACCGCGAGCGTTTCTGATACCAGCGCCGACCGCGTTGCCCGACGGTGGTCGGAGGGCGGCGATTCGCGGGCGTCTCGTTTCACGGTTCGCACAACGAGGGGCACACTTGTTCCGCGCGCTGGTACGGTTTAAGGGCGCACACACGCAAAGGTGTGCGCACACACCGCGGGAGCGATGCGGTGTGGAGGCAGAGCGCGCCGTGAATCGAAACGTGTAAGGTAATGTACCAATGCCCGGACACTCAAGGGAGCAGTCCCAGTCCCTTTTTAAAAGGTTTTTCCCA
Organism: Ichneumoninae sp. B BG-2022a; assembly: GCA_030522725.1. Taxonomy (NCBI): domain Eukaryota; kingdom Metazoa; phylum Arthropoda; class Insecta; order Hymenoptera; family Ichneumonidae; species Ichneumoninae sp. B BG-2022a. The sequence continues at coordinate 3,281 of JAPYZD010001512.1, forward strand.
TTTTTTTTCCTTTATTATATTGCTATATTGACACAAATACATATCAACAGCTGTTATGTTGGACACAACTGAGTTATTGTATTGCTAAAAATGTTTAATTTTTACTTATGTTAAAGTAAAGTGAAAAGTTTGTAAGCGCGTACTGCACTTGGCAGTCGTACCTACACTAAGCCCCAATATGTATAGGCTATTGTTTTTTTATGTTATTGTAGCCTGAAACCTAAGAAATGTATATTGACAAACAATAAACTATAAAAAAAAGCAGTCCCAGTCCCCGGACATGCATGGAAAATCGTATTTCCATCCCTCTTGCACGCACGCCTTGTCCGGCCACTGGGACGTGTCCGGTCATTGGTACGTTTACCTTAAGTACGCGAGAGAGGGACCGACCGATTGCCGCGAGTCGGGCCGAAGGGGCAGACCGCGATGCAGCGAGCGGGCATCCAGCAGCATTCAGCATCCAGCAGCACGGGGCTATTGGAACGCGAGGGCCCCGAGAGCGGAGTAGAGAGACCACCCAACGCGATCGCGCGCCGGACTTCGGCATCGGGAAGGTAGCGAGCGAGGGAGAGACGTACGGAGCGAGAGAAAACGAATGGAAGCTGGACGATGGGAAAAGAGAGGCTCGGTGAGGAGTGGAGGAGAACGGAGCGAGACGGACCAACGGGCATCTGGGCGAAGAATGCTTGTTGGGTCATTAATGCTCCTCGCTATGCACACTCCTTATGGATCTGACCAAATCAGTGACCGATTGCCCTCCTCCCCCCCTCGGCCCCCTCGCCCGCCACCTCGGCTCAACGCTGACTCGAGATTCTTCTTCCGTTGGTAGGGAGAGAGCTGCGGTCTCTTGGTTGTTGTACCGACTGTAAAACGCGTGAGGGGAAATTTAGATTTTCGAATTAAGGAGCATTTGATGTGTTATTCGAAGTGGGGGATATTTAGGGCTGGTAAGAAACAATTGTAATCAGCCTATTGAGATGGAGGGAAAATTGAAATCGGAGTAGAGGAGGAAGCTGTCGAGGCAGCGGGAGATTTATTGTAGAGTACAACATTTTTTATTTTTTTTTTCTTTAATTTAGATTTTCTCATTGAGGATTAATTGATGTGTTATTCGAAGTGGGAAATGTTTAGGGTTGGTAAGAAAAAATTATAATCACCCGATTGAGATGGAGAGAAAATTAAAATCGGAGTAAACAAGGAAGCTGTCGAGGCAGCGGGAGATTTATTGCAGAGGACAAAAAAATTGTTTATTTTTTTTTTTTTGAGAAATTTAGATTTTCTCATTAAGGATTAATTGATGTATTATTCAAAGTGGGAAATATTTAGGGCTGGTAAGAAAAAATTGTAATCAGACTATCGAGATGGAGTGACAATTAAAATGGGAGTAGAGGAGGAAGCTGTCGAGGCAGCGGGAGTTTGTATTATGGAGTATAAAAAAATAGTTTTTTTTTTTTTTGAGAAATTTAGATTTTTTCATTAAGGATTAATTGATGTGTTATTTGAAGTTGAGGAATATTTAGGGCTGGTAAGAATAAATTATAATCAGCCTATTGAGATGGAGTGAAAATTAAAATCGGTGTAAAGGAGGAAACTGTCGAGGCGGCGGGAGTTTGTATTGTGAAGTACAAAAAATAGTTTTTTTTTCTCGTGATAAGAAGTCGATTGGGTCGTCTGAAGTGGAAAGGAAATTTATGGTGATGCAGAATCGATTTGGGTTGATAACATTTGGACTGTTTGTTTTTAATATATTTCTTTAATTAGTTATTTCGTAGGTTTTACAATGACTCCTCTAGAATTACTCGCCCGCCACCCTTTCCCCTACTTCCGATTCTTCTTAGTGTCGGTAGGGAGAGAGTTTCACTCTTCTGACGCTCGTATGGACTGAAAAATGTGAGACGAGAAATTTAGATTTTCTCATTAACGATCAATGCGAGGTTGATGTGTTATTCGAACGATAAAAAATGTACGGTTATTTATTTAAAAAATATTATAATAATCGGAGCCACATTATTTCGCCGGAACTGCAATTGGCCGAACCGTTGTATGGCCGAAAATCTTAGTTCCGAACGCACTTCTTCCGTGTCGTCAAACTTCTGAAACTTCGTTTTTTCGAATCGTCGTACTGCTGAATCTTTATTTTTCTGATTCGTGAAATTTCCAAAACTTTATTATTCCGAGTTTTCCGCCGAATCATCGTTCTTTTGAATAGTATTTATCTGACAAGCGATTTATTCTTATCGATTCGTACAGAGCATAAGATCTTTTATGAACAGATATAATAGCAGATAGTCTGAATATTCGCCCATATTATTTAGTTTCGTGATTCGGTTGATTGGCAATTCGGATGAATGCCGATTCGGAGAAATGAAATTCGCTGAACTTATTATTCGAAAAAATGAAGTTCGGTGAACTTATTATTTGAAAAAATGAAGGTCGGTGAACTTATTATTCGAAAAAATGAAGTTTGGTGAACTAACTGTTCGAAAAAATGAACTTCGGTGAACTTATTGTTCGAAAAAATGAAGTTTGGTGAACTAACTGTTCGAAAAAATGAACTTCGGTGAACTTATTGTTCGAAAAAATGACGTTCGGTTAAATAGTGATTTGGATTAACAACGTTCGGTCAATTACCACTTACGCAGAGTAAGCTGATATGAAGATTCGGATAAATAAAGTTTTGGAAATTTGATAATTAAAAAAAATTAAGTTTCAGCATTTTGACGATTCGGAAAATTAAAGTCTGAGAAGTTTCACAATTAGGAAAAAGTGCGTTCGCACACATTATTGTCATCCATACGAAGATTTATCGATCGACATTTTGGCAAAATAATGTGGCCCAATAATCACCCTATTAACATGAAGAAAAAACAAATTCCTATAGCGACTCGACGTAAAGGAGAAAGCTATCGAAGCAGCGGGAATTGGTATTATGAGGACAACAAAATAGATTCTTTTCTAGCGAGTTAGGTCGTCTGAGCTCGAAAAAAATAGTTTGTGACGCCGAATCGATTCGAGCCGATAAAATTTAAACCGTTCGTTTTTAATATATTTCTTAAATTCTTTATTTCGTGACTTTTGGAATGACTTCCCCCTCCCCCCCCTCCTCCATCCGCCTTTGAAATCCCAGTGATTTGCCAATCGACAATTTCCCAATCACACTGACGATAAAGTTTTATTCCCCGAGGGGATTAATTACGCCGGTGAGGAGAGCCCTCGAGTAATTATCATGGCAGCGAGTAGAGCGAGTCCGGGGTCGCATAGGTATATTGCCGCCGCAAAGAGTGAGAGAGAGTCGAGCCAGAGGAGAGCCGGTAATTAAATTCTTTGCCGAGCAGAACGATACCGGAATGCACGTCGAGAGGTTCTCCGGCGGGTGAGACACGGCCAAACGGGCGGCAAAGGGGGTGCCAGTGAGGTAAGGGGGCGGAGGGGGGCGAGGGCACGAGGGCGGTTCTCTCGTAATTAAAAGAGAAACGTTTAGTTTCTTGCCACCCCCGTGTTGGCTCCTTGTGCGTGGTAATTAAAAGAATATGGAGCCGTAATCGGCTATCTCGAAATCCTATCATACCCCCTTTGATGAGCCATTTTTTACTTTTTAAATATTTTTTTATTATATTTACACATTTATATATTCTATATATATTTCTACATTGCTTTTTACATATATATTAGGGTGTTTTAAAAAAGGCATTTTTTTTCCTCCCACCTTTTTAAAGTACAGATTTCGATCTGAAATTAAACTTCCCGAAAGGCGGTACCTAGCAAAAAATCCTACGTGCCGCATTCAACGTTTTACCCAAAAAATGCGGCACCTCACAAACTTCGTTGTCAGCGACCGCCTTACGCAGGATTTTTTTATCGATCAAAATATGTAGTTCTACGGGGTGGAAGCTTAACTTTTTGTTGTTTTATGTATTAAACACAAAAGACTTCGATTTTTAAATTCGTATACAGAAAACTCCAAAAACGTTCAGTAGGGTGAATTTGTTGAAAAAAATTCTTTCCACCCTCTAAAAGTATAGATTTAAATTTGATATTGAACCTCGCGAACGGCAGGCCTGAGCAAAAAATCTTAAGAGATGCCGCATTCGTCGTTTGTACCGAAAAAGAAAGAAGATGTCGAATTTTTAGGATACAAACGTTGAATGCAGTACCTCTTAGGATTTTTTGCTTGGGCCCGTCTTTCGCAAGGTTTAATTTGATATCGAAATCTATATTTTTGGATGGTGGAAAGCATTTTTTCCAACAAATTCGTGCTTCTGTACATTTTTAGAGTTTCCTATATGTAAATTTTTTAAAAAATCAAGAATGTGTATTTTGGGTTCACTACAAACATTGGCAAAAAGTTAATCTCCCACCCGTAGAAGTATATATTCCAATCTAAAAAATATCTCGCGAAAGGCGCACCCAGAAAAAAAATTATTGGACGACCACCGTTTATTTGTTTTAAGTAAAATATTTATTTGATTTAAATAAATATTTATTTCATTTAAGTAACAATTTACTTAATTAAACTAAATATTTATTTTAATCAAATAAATATTTTACTTAAACCAAATAAACGGTGGCCATCAAATAAATGTTATTCTGCGTGCGGACGTTGACAATTACATTTAAAAAGTGCGACATTTTTTGGGGACAAACGTCGAATGCAGCACCTTTTAGGATGTTTTTGCTAGGGACCGCCTTTCGTGAGGTTCAATTTGAGATAAAAATCTATACTTTAAAATGGTGAGAGGAAAACAAAAAAGAAATGTATATATATAATTTTATTCCCGACGTGTTCCATCGTCACGAAAAAAGGTACAATCCTCGTATAAAAGCATGAAGATCGCGAGACCTTTCATGCTAATTTGTCCCGTTTCCACGCAACGAGTCGAGCGGGTGGACGGCGACTGGGGTGGAAACTGCGACGATCACGTTTTTACAATTCGCGAGGAGCTCGCGTCTTCTCCGCCGCGGACCTGAAACTCGCCAATTGAAATAGTTGAGAACAATTATCGTTTGAGAGCCACCCCTGTGAGGTGCCGGAGCCGAGCGGACCGTGGGGAGGGAGAGACCGATGCCACTGGCAACCACGCTTGTTCAGCATCCCCGGACGGGAGGGTGTTAAAACCACCCTCGTCGAGCCTCATCCCGCTGGGAAAATGCCCCTCCTGAAAAGCTACTCGCGGAAGCGCGAACGACCCTCCCCTGCCGGACACGTCGCGCGTTCAATGGCGCGAGAAGAATTCCACTTTATGATTATCTGGACTTCTTTTATATATATGATATTTTTGTATTAAAAAAATATAGGGTGGCGCGGGGCAAAATGAGGCAAAACGGGGTTTTTCGGTAAAACGTCATTTTATAATAATTTTTGGATGCCCGAATTCGCCCTATCGGATACATCAGGCTTTTCTGCCCAGTTTTGTCACCTTAGCCGATCTAAAAGTAATTGGAAAATTTGCCCAAAAACCCCGTTTTGCCCCGTTGCCCCATTTTGCCCCGCTCTCCCCTATACTTCGTAACCGCCAGCGGTGGATGCGTGGTTGGCGCACGGCTCCAGTCTCCCAAGTCAGGCAAGATCGTTCGCGGTCACCTGACTAGATATTTTCGAGCGTTACATCGGTGCCCTGATAGGGTTCTGATAAGGCCTGATCAGGACCCTACCAGGGTCCAATGTAACGCTCGAAAACGTCTACGTGGGCAGTGTTTGGATGGGTGACCGCTTAGCCGTGCGCTAGCTGGCGCATCCACCGTTGAGCGGGAGGCGCTTTCTTCTGAAACTTTGGTATTTTTGCACTTTCCTCAAAGTGCAAAAATACCGGAGGGTCAGTAGAATATAGCCGTCTGTACCGGCGCAGGTTTTCCGTAGTTTCCTCGTGTCCCCGGCAAATGCGGTACAGTGTAGCTAAGTCGACTACGGACGCACTGGAAGTTAGGTAGCTTAGCTGACTGCGGGTAGGGAGTGCTAGGGGAGAATCGGGATGGGGTTCGGTAAAAACCCAGATATACGGTGGAAGACGCAGGGTATACGGTGGAAAAATGGAACGAATATAAAAAAATAGTACATTACTCCACGAGGGTGAAAAACGTCTTTCTAACGAGAGTGAGTTTGCAGCACGAGCCGACGGCGAGTGCTGTAATCACACGAGTTAGAAAAAGTGTTTCGCACGCGGGATGTACGAAATTTTTCATCACAAGGTGCGAAAATGGCGGTTTTACGCACGCGAAACGGGTGGAAAAGTGGGCATTTCCGCAACAAGTGATGAAAATATATATATTTCGTGCGAGAACGAAAAGACTAGGGAGAGTGACACATACACTGAGAAAAAAACGGGGATTGAGCGAACATACATGAGCTCTTGAGCCAACCGAATATGGTTGGCTCAATGACGATTTAGTTGGCTCAACCACCAAGAGCATGAGTTAACGACATAAGGCTGATTCTATCTCTCCCTGAGGTTAAATACGGCGAAACCGATGGTGAACTTGACCCAATCGATCGCGTTGGGTTGAACCAACCTCAATTTGAATCAATTAACCTCCCTAAGGTTGGCTTGGCCTCGTTGAGACCCATTGATTCCAGTTCACCATGAGTTTCGCCGTATTTAGCCTCACCGAGAGGTTGAGAGGTTGAGCCAACCTTATGTTGTTAACTCAACCTCTCGGTGGTTGAGCCACCTAAATCGTCATTGAGCCAACCATATGTGTTTGGGCCAACCTCTGATGTGTGTTCGCTGAAACCCCGATTTTTCTCTCCGTGTAGGGTCGGTACAGCCCGACGTTGGGCGAACACTGGCCGACGCCCATCCGACTAAAAAGTTGCAGGGCACAAATTGGACGATCTAAAGTCTGGAACGCGTCAACGTGGAAGCCCAGAGAAGTTACATGGCAAAGGGAGAGATTCGTCTCGGTCCGGAAATCCCGTCGACGAGTCCCGAACGTGCGGAATTTTTGTTCCAGGGGACACGTGAGAGGGTGGCGCACGGGAGTCAAAAAGCTCGTCGGGGAACCTGTCCGCGGCTCCGGGAGACACACGTGGGGAGGGGGGAGCCAGGGGGAGGAAGGGAAGAGGACGGGGCATGTTTATTTAAGCCGAAGTAATTTGATCAAAAATTTAATCAAGTTGGATTTTTGAGCGACAGATCCGCGCGCCGCTCGGCTCTCGAAAAGCGCGACGAATCGGTCACGCTCGCTCCCGTCGTGCAATAAAACTCGACGGGGACGGCGAGAGGGAGGAAAAATTTTCTCGCGGCACCGCTCCGCTGATCGTTCGAGCAAAGTGGCGCTCTTTGCCATCGCACAAACACCCGCCGCTTAACGCTAGCTTCCTCTTTTTTAAATACGAAGTCGAGGGGCTCTTTTAGGTACCCGTGGATTTTTCTACAGTGGTACGGAAACGTTAATGAGGCTAATAGACACGTACCGTCCGTAAAAACCATCCCTGAGGGGGAGGCGAATAAGTGCCAGGAACACTCTTGCGCCAGCTCGGAAATCCTCACGGAAAAGATGTTCTTTTTTATTTTATTTGTTTAACAAAGACTCTTTGTTAAAGCAGACTTAAACCCTCAAAATGGGATTTATTGAAAACTGTTTTTAAACAAACCCTCCCAGAATTCCTGTTACTATTTGCAATCATGAACCTTTTATATGTTTATTTAATTAAATTGTTTAATTAAATTTATCCAAAACAATAACTCAATGTTGTTTAGGTGTTTATTATTTTTTTTTTCGAACGAAATATTATCTCCGAAAGGTTTATAGAACTCATTTAAAAAAAACGTATACGAAATGTTCATTTTTTATTTTTTTTAACAAAGTCTCTTTGTTAAAACCAACTTAAGCGCTCAAACGAAGATTTGTTTGAAACCGTTTTTAAACAAACCTGCTCAGAATTCCTATTGCTATTTGCAATCATGAGCCTGTTATATTTTTCTAGTCCGTTATGGAATTAAATTTATCCAGAAATAACCCAATGTCGTTTAATTGTTTATATATATTTTTGTTAAACGAAATATTATCTCCGAAAGGTTTATTAAACTGATTAAAAAAAACCGATACGAAATTTTTATTTTTTTAAACAAAGTCTGTTTGTTAAAACCAACTTAAGCGCTCAAATGAAGATTTGTTTGAAACTGTTTTTAACCAAACCCGCTCGGAATTCCTGTTGCTATTTGCAATCATGAGCCTGTAAAATGTTCTCATCCATTATTCAACAAAATGTATCAAAAAAAGCTCAATGTCGTTTAGATTTTTAGATTTTATTTTTGTCGAACGAAATATTATCTCCGAAAGGTTTATAGACCTCATGGCAAAAAAAAACAAACACGAATTTATTAACCACGTAAAAAAAAAATAAAAGACGTTGCGTGCATAAGAAGTATCGATAGTGGAAAACAGAACTCAAGTGTTCGCTTCTAGATTGATACAATTTACTCAACTACTCTGCCCGAGTTTAGAGCGGCGCTCGCCGTCCGGTTTATAGCGTTTCCCCGAGTACGCAAGAAGAACCCGCTGCGGAGATCCGCTTAAGCCGAAAAGCGTTGCCGAAGGATATTCCGGAGACCTGTCGGCGTTAAGAAAATGAAAGGTTCTCACCCCTCGGGCACGTGTATGAAGCGAAAGAAACACTTTTAGAGCGGAGCCGTTCCTGCAAAGAAATAGTCGCGGGGGAGGAGAACCCAGCTCGAAAGAGATACTTTTCTCCAGCGAAGGGTTGCGCGTCGAGCTCCGGGGCAGTTAATTAAAAAACGTAGAAAGTAAAGCTTCCTCGCAACGGAGGGTGCAAAATAATTTGTTTTCGGCTCTCTTCGACAAAGCCGACTCCGTGCAGAATAAAAAAAAAGAAAAAACAAAAAAGTGAAAAGAATTTCAATCTAAGCAAAAGTCGAAATTTCGGATGACTGGTGAAATTTTTTTTTTCAAGCCCCCAAACTCAAAGAGCGATTTCAAAACCTTTAAAAAAAGCTTCTGGCAGCGCGAGATAAGTCGCTCTCGGTTATTGGCCCGCGAAGATAGGGAGGTGAAAAAAGAGCGGAAAGCGCCGGAAGGGTGGGGGGTTGAGATGTGAGTGTTAAAGTGATAAAGGGCATTCCGCGAAGTGCAACGCAATTTCTACGAGCATACTGTTCTACAGCCACTGTATACACACACCTAATACTTCACTTACTCCGATATCCATTCCGACATCCCCCTCTTCCTCATGGACCCCTTTTTCGTGCTTCCAGCTCATTGGCATTCACCCTCCCTAGGTTTGCCTGGTCCCCGTTCGGTAAAACTGTTCGCTCGCTGGCTCGCTCGAGATTGCGAGATATACACAAGTCATGCACTTCATCGCCCGTTTCAATTCATCGCTGCGGTTATTTAATCAAACATCTCGTCGGCAATGCGTGTCAGACCCCATTTCGTTTTGGGTGTTGCGTTGGCTCGGCTAGGTGGAAGGGAAAAGGGTCGCGACCCTTTTCCCTTCCGTGGTCCAAACTGGCTAGGGGGGGGGGAGGGATGAAAAGACCCGCAGAATCCGACCCCGGTAGTCGACAGCTATGATACTGACTCGATCAACGCGAGCCCTTGTGCCGGCTCGTGAAGGGCTGCGAATATCGTTGTGTGCTACAGCCCGATATCGTACCGACACTTACTTTTCCGGCTATTTGTTTCGGCGAAGGGTCGGAGGGAGGGGAGAGCGTTGTACACGACAGTGAAATTAACCCCGCGATGTCGCGGGGGGATAAAACAATATGCCACTTGCCGGGATCTCTTGACTGATCCTACGATGATCGGTGGGGATGGACAAAGGCAGTAGAGGGGTGCAATGAGAACATCTTTGGATGCTGGGAGATCGCACAGTGACGCGCACAATTTTGGGCGGAAAGATCGGACTACGTAAGGGTGAAATTAAATTACATTATGATAATTGTTGGGCTCCATTTATCGTTAATAAGGAAAAATCTTACAGAGGAAAATTACATAAAAATAATTAATAAAATCAATTAAATGTTTCTTTTTCCAATAATCGTCACAACACGTTGATTAGCTGGCGGGGTGCAATAAGAACATCTGCGAATGCTGGGAGATCATACAGTAATTCGGACAACTTTAGGCAGAAAGGCCGAACTATAAGGGTGGAATTAAATTACATTAAGATAATTTTCGGGCTCCACTTATCGCTAATAAGGGAAAGTCTTCTACAGGAAAATTGCAGTAAAATAATTAATAAAATTAATGGTTATTTTATTTTTCCTATAATCGTCTTAACACGTTGATTAGCTGGAGGGTTGCAATACGAACATCTTCGAATACAGGGAGATCGTACAGTGACTCGCACAATTTTGGGCAGAAAGATCGAACTGTTAGGGTGGGTCTAATTAAATTACATTATGATAATTTTCGGGCTCCATTCGAACTATAAGGATGAAATTAAATTACATTACGATAATTTTCGGGTTCCATTTATCGCTAATGATGGAAAATCTTATAGACGAAAATTGCTGTAAAATAATTAATAAAATCAATCAAATGTTTATTTTTCGTATAATCGTCACAACACGTTGAGTAGCTGGAGAGGTGCAGGAAGAACATCTTCGAATGCAGGGAGATCGCACAATGACTCGCACAATTTTGGGCAAAAAAATCGTACTGTATGGGTGAAATTAAATTACATTATCATAATTTTCATCATTTTAATTTTAATTAATTTTCATAATTTATCGCTAATAATGGAAAATTTTACAGAGGAAAATTACACAACAAAAATTAATAAACGAAACAATTGTTTCCTTTTTCTAATAATACGCACAATACGTCGCCTCGCAATGAGGATGCACGAATTTTAGTTTAACGAATAGCAAATAAATATAGCGAATAAAAAATGTAAAACAAATTTCAATCATAAAAATTTGAACTTCAACAATGTCACTTCCACAGTTACGATTCCTCCGGTTGGAACGCACCGTATGATTGCGTCAGGATTATTCTTACGCATGCGCTGAATTTCGTACTCGGTCCCCGAAGTAACTTCACCCCGCCGTACTCGGGTCGTTCATCTCGCCCATACTTCACACCCTTTCTCCACGGTACTTACTATAATTACAATAAGATTCTCGCGACGAATCGACGTCACCGGTTCCTTCGATAATTCACGACGATTAATATTTCTCGACGACGCGCGATTATGACAAGAATAAAAAAAAATGAAAAAAAAAAAATTAAAGAATTTAAAAAAACCTCGAATTAAAGAATAGTAAGAGGAGCTTTGTAGAATCAGATTTATCGTCTCGAACTCGCGAATCAGTGAGCCGGAGAGAGAAAGAGGAGTCACGCTTGTCGCCCGAGTGCTTTGCTCTCCTCCGCGCGGAGCCGTACTTGGTTCGTGGTAGATACGCGAACGGGCTTTAGCCCCGGAGTGTGACTGTCGCCGTGGGCCGTAAGTCACGCCATCGCCGAGGACGCGTATACCACTCTTTGCCGAGCGCACCGTACACACCTCGACTCCTTGCAGTGAGGTAAGTGTGGCGAGCTTGTGGTTCCCCGGCGTCGTCTTTGTTCCCGCAGATTGCCCTGTCGCGATTATAATTAGTGGCGAGACATTAATAAGCAGCTTTGTCCGGCGATTGCCGCTCCGCCCTTCGGACGTCCCTTTTTCCTCGTCCTCCCGTATTCACTATGAACTTACCTTGCATAAAAAAAAAATAAATAAAATAAAAGAACCGACATAAAATCGAGAAAACCGGGGAAAAAATAGATATTCTGCTCCGGATCCAAGTTTTACGGATCCATGGTTTAATTTGACCGAGGTGAAAGTACGAATTTCCATAAAGGTCCTCTTCTATTTAGCACCATAATCTCGAAACACGCTAAAAATTTTTTTATAATTTATTTATTCATTTATTTACACGGTAAAAATAAATTGTAAATTTAATGTACTGGAAAATGAAATTTGCTTACACTGCTTACATTAATTGAACATTAATGTACTTTTAGTGTAAAATAAAAATACAAGATATTAAAATCAGAACTCTTTTGCCTGAAATTCACAAAAATGTTAATTAAAAATACAAATTTAACTGTAAGATTGCAACACACATGTGTTTGATATTTCAGGAACAGTTTATGTAAAAAAGCTTCTAATACCGTTCATTAATTTTCAAACAAATTTTTTTACAGTGTACTTTACATTTACGATTTTTACAGTTCAGGTAACAACCAACATGTAGCGTATAGCATGTGTAACATAATAACATCGTAATATATTAAGTTAATTATGTCTCGTGACGTGAAAGTACGAATTTCCATAAAGGTCCTCTTCTATTTAGTACCATAAACTCGACACGCGCTAAAAAAAATGTTATAATTTATTTATTCATTTATTTACTTTACATTTACGATTTTTACAGTTCAGGTAAGAACCAAGATATAGCGTATAGCATGTGTAAAATAATAACATCGTAATATATTAAGTTAATTATGTTTCCATTTTATAAACTTTTTGTTGCGAGATCATAGCACGACAAATAATTAAATATCAGAAAATCGTAAAAAATCGGGGAGGTAAATTGATTCGAGGTATGTTAACGAATGCATGGTAAAATTTGATCGAGTTGATGCTGCGAATCTTGATGGAGAAAACCACACCTCGTGTTAAAAAAAAGAAACGCAACAGAAGATCATAGAAAATCAGGGGGAAAAATGCTCCGAGGTATGTGTACGGATCCACTGGAAAAGAGTACGAGTCTCAATGGAGGTCCTCTCGTATTTACTATAAACACGCCTCATGCTAAAAAAAATGTCCAACTGAAAATGACTTTAAAAAATTGGGGAGGAAGATTGCTCCAATGTTTGTCTACAGATCGTAAAATCTAATTTCACTACACTGACAAAAAATAGGGTTGAATCACCTAACATTCGGGCAGGGACGTTCAACTAAATATATTGTTGGTACGGCCAAAAAATTGGTTACTTCAACAATTTGTCAGGTCAATTTGTTGGGTGATTTGACCAAAATATTTTTGAGAAATTAAAATATTTTATTCGTCCGACTAAATAATTATTTGAACGTCCCTCCCCAAATCTTAGTTGATTCAACTGTACTTTTTTATCAGTGTAAGACTACGAATCTCGATGGAGGTCGTCTTGTGCTCACTGTAAGCTCGCCTCCCCCAAACAAAAATTTAAATAAATGTAAAAAAAAAAACGAGCAGAAAATCTTCAAAAATTCATGGGGAAAAAAATTGCTGCGAGATATGTCTACAGATTCACGGTAAAATTTGATCCCGGTGAGAGTACGAATCTCGATGGAGGATCGCGAGCGCTCGGAAGCGCCATCATCCGCGGCGCGAAGCGGGAGAGCAAAGACGAGAGATGGGGTGGTGTGAGAAATCGTCGGGAGGTCGAGGAGGGGGGAGATCCAGGCCTCTGCTCACTGGCTCGGCGAAGTGTAAGTTATTGTTTATGGGACCGGCGGCGATGATCTATCGCCGTGGTTGCCGGAACGCGATAGCGTTATACGGCCCGGGGTGTATACGTACCCGAGGTTCGCGGCTCGCTCGCGCCTCTAAACCTACCTCTGTATAGTAGCCCGGCCGTATAATAGTGGAGTATGTTAGTACGTTTCGAGGTATCTATAGCTAACCCAAACCCCCCCATTACCGAGTCCCTCGATGCCGGGACACGATCCTCAACCGGGCACAACCCGGTCTCGTGTGCCTCGAATCAGCCGAACGGTCTTATATAGTTTTGGATGATAGTTTTGGATGACGATCCTCGACGATGACGAGAAACTTCCGAAGATTCTGCTTTTTATCGCTCGCTGAACAGTTCACCTGCGAGGTTACAGCGCGGATAACTCGAGACTCCTCGTGACTGCGCAGAGTAAAAACCGTTTGTACTTTTTACAACAACTTGTTGTCCATAAAGATCCATAATTTTTTATCTATTAATTTTCTGACCCGGGGGTTCGGCCCCAGTTTTACAAAGGAATGTACAAAGTTCAATTGTTAGTAACGTGGGCAATAAAAGGACAGGTTTGTATATTCAAGCCTTAATAAATGAGTCTGTTACTTATTTAACAAAATTATTTGTACGAAATTTCGGATTCCTATTTTACGAAATTATTTTTTACTGTGCAAGAATGACATCATTTATTTATTGTTTTTTTTAAGGTTCCAAGGTTGGATTATATTTGAAATCATAATAAGATTGGGCGAATTCGTCATTGACTGGCTTTAATCCCTTCAAGTTTAGTTAAAGGGATTAAACCCAGTAAATTAATACAGTAGAACCTCGCTTGTCCGTTATTCGAGGCAACCGACTCATCCGAGCCCTAACCGAAGTGCGAAGCGTTAATCGAAGTGCGAACTCGGAAAATTAGGAAAATACGGAAAACCCGACAAAACGGATAAAGCAACAACGCTCATGCGCAGTCCGCAGCCGTTATGGAGTAGTCCGTACACAGTATAAAAAGTTTGTACTTTTTACAACAACTTACTGTCCGCAAACGTCCACATTTTTCAATTTGTTAATTTTCCGATAGCACCATCCAGCCCCAGTTTTAAAAAATAAAAGTACAAACTAAAATTGTTATTGACACGGGAAATATAAGGATAGTTTTGTATATTCAAACCTGAACAAAAGAGTTTGTCACTTATTTAACAAACATTTTTTTACGAAACTTCGTGTTCCGATTTTACGAAAGTATTTTAATGTGCTGAGACTACTTTGTTGCATACGCGCTTAAACTTGTACAAGTTTGTTCCGTCGTTATATTGCGAGCTGCAAATACAACAGTTCCGATTTTAGAGTCAATGGTTTATGTTTATACGAAGTTAATGTCAATTAACTAAATTATAATCATTTTTGTAAAACTACATTCACTAACAAAGTAAATGTTTATATGATGTGGTGTGTAATTAAAAAAAAATACATAATAGTACAAGTTTGAATTGAATATTTTATCCGTGTCATCTGAGATTTCTCGTATTTGACGTACGCTCTCCCCACATTACGTTGGATAAACGGGTTTCTACTGTACTGGAAAATAAATTTGATTGGTGCAATTTTAATAAAAACGGACTATTTTTTTGAGGCATCAATTCATTGACCATTTATTAAGTAATGGAAAATAATCGGTTTATGAAGCCGATAGGCTGCGATTGAAGAAAATTGTCCGAGTTCCAGTTACCGATTTTTTTTACCAGAATCCGTTTTGTCGGTTTTTCAGTCAAGGCTTGATTCGATTGCGCCTGCGGAGCTTTCGTCCGAGACGCATGTCCGAGGGAAAATAAACGCCGATCGGTCGAGCACTCGATTCAATCCCCTCAAACAGCGGAAAACAAAAACCCCTCGAAGGCTTAACCGGAACGCAATTTATCGTATTTTCCGGGTACCAGTGTCCCGGCGATCGTGGAACGAGAAGAACGTGTGCTCTTCTTACGGGTATCGACGTCACGATTAAATCGTATAGATCCAAGAAAATAATCTCGTTTCGAACAGAGTCGTCCAAAGAGTGGTCTATTTATCCGATTGAAATGGCATTATCTCTTCTGTCCCGACATTTCCCCTCCAGCAAAATACAGCGTCCTATACACCATAACTGTATTGCCGCCACATAAATTCGTACAAAAATCCGCATCGATCCCTCATCTATCGACTCAATCGCCCATAAGACACACATATATACACCTTTTCTTCGTTCCAATTAAACGATCACAAATCTCTCCACGTACGCGTTTCCGCAACTTGATTAATTTTCATCTCCGCTGCCTTCATGGGAGGCCCCGGCAGTGGCAGGATTTTCCAGTTTCTCGTACATACCTCCAACATTCGATATATCATCTCCGACAACGATCCATTACTACGGCTACGCGGCGTAAACTATAAATCGGCGAATTATATAGTTTTACCCGTGTAATTCCGTTCTCAGCTGCCATCAACGATATCCCGAGGAGCTTCTCATAGCTATCATCGTAAAGGCTACTGGGCGCAAAACTGCACATGTATGTATGTATATATATATATATATATATGTGTGTGCTATGAGGCCGGAGATCGAGTGTGCTCGTTACCATCCGGTGTCCCTTGACGCGCGATCATCGAGTCGTTTCGTTCTCGAGTATGTAAGCTCGTTCGCGAGCTCGGCTCGTCGCGTTCCAATCGAGTCACCGCACCGGCTCGCTCTTCCTCGGTACGTTATCTCCGTCTCTTTCCATCCCCCCCACCTCACGGGCGCGGAAAAGAAAAATAACTCGTTTGTGCGCGAGTCAGCTCGCAGTATAAGCAACGCGAGCATGAAAATGGTTTCGCGGAAGCGGTCATCGCATGGCGGACGATTTCTGCCGCGGCTCTTGGAGAGACGAGCCACCTTCGCGATCTGCCGGCACTCCCGCAACGGGAGGAACGGAAGAGTTTCTGACGGGGCAGCATGCGGCGCGGTTGAAGAGCGAGAGCGAGAGCCGGGATAAAAAAACTTTACGCACGGCAATATCGTATGTCGCGGTAATCAAAGAGAGAGGCTTGCTCATCTGTTGAAGTAGATGCGGAGCTGCGAAGGCTGGAATAAGAGGGCGAGGGGGAGAGGGGGTAGTGGCGAGGTGAGGTGGACGGTGAGGAAGTTTCTCTCTCAAGAGGTTACTGCTTCTTGCGACCGTATCTTACGAAAGTGTCGTTCGTTCCACGCTGGATGACACCCGAACGCTTTTATTACCCGGATAATCGGTACCCGAGCCTCCCGGAGCCGATAACGGCGCGGCGCCTTGAAAGAAATACCAACTTTCGCGTCCTACCTTGGTAAGTTCGAAACGCGCCCGGCCACCCCTTCGTCACCGTAACGGCATGCTCGTTCGCGAGCCTGGAATTAAATACTCTGAGAAGTCGGATGGATGCTGTAAGCTCGGTCACTGGGAAGGATTTCTTCGATGCGCTTGTGGTGCAGGACACTTTTGATGTGCAAACATGTTTAGCGGGACTTTTGCGTTACGTTAGTTTGCCTGGACCAGTCTCCGTGGGTCAGTTTCCCTGAACAAGTCCTGGACAAGTCTACCTGGACCAGTGTCCGTGAACCAGTCTCCGTGGGTCAGTTTCCCTAGACCAATAGCCTGGGACAGATTCCCTGGATCAGTCTCTCTAAGTTAGTTCCCCGGGGTCAATTTCCTTGGACCGGTCTCCGTGAACCAGTCTCCATGACTTTCCCTAGACCAGTCTCCCCGACTCAGGTTCCGTGTACCATTCTCCATGGGTCAGTTTACCTGGACCAATGACCTGGGACAGATTCCCTGGATCAGTCTCTCTAAGTTGGTTCCCCTGGGTCAGTTTCCGTGGATCAGTCTCCCTGGGTCAGTTTCCGTGGACCGATGACCTGGGACAGATTCCCTGGATCAGTCTCTCTAAGTTAGTTCCCCGGGGTCAATTTCCTTGGACCGGTCTCCGTGAACCAGTCTCCATGAGTTTGAGTTACCTGGACCAATGGCCTGGGTCAGATTCCCTGGACCAGTCTTCCTGGTGCATTTTCCCTGGACCAATCTCCCTGGATAAAAATCTCCTGATTCATTTCAGTGACTACTTTTTTTGTTTAGATCATGGCAGGGCACGGCAGACGAATAGCGCAAGATTGGAAAAAGGTGGCATATGAAAAAAAGAGAGTTGTCGTTGGTTTTTTGAGCTGTACAAACAAGCCTTGTCACGAGATTGCACCACGGACGAAAATGAGATTTCGCGTGTAGCAATATTTAATAAGGTCTTTAACGGAGAGGAAAGGGGGGGGGGGGGTAGAGTAGCTCGGGGTGTAGTAGCAGGAGCAACATCGGAGATACGAGCGCGAGAGGCGAAAGACCGTGGAGCCGGGTTGTGAACGCGTCAGCGGAATGGGACCACCCAACCGGCTCCAGCGCCTTAACGTGCATACGCATATATACTAATACTACGCTATGTATATACATACCTGTATGTATGCATGAGTATATGGGGCTTGTTGGGCGTGGAAAGTCATTTTTTAAATCTTACCAGAATTATAAATCACACCGAGCATCATTATGTTATGTATCGGTTTAGCGGGTTAATGCTTTAACGACATACTCATAATAACCGAAAGAAGTAGTATCGAAAGTTAAACGTCCGTCGCATTTTTGAGCTCGAGAATTCTTGTAATTAAAAAAAATGTTCCATTACCATTACCGGAAAAAATACTCCAGGTGAAGCTTTTTTATGTCTCGCCAAAATTGAAACAAAAATATGTTAGTGTTCTTGTTGTGTACCATTTTGCCCCGCTCTCCCACACGGAGAAAAAAATTGTTGGGACAGCAAGAATTTTGTTATCATAACTCATTTACCTGCTTAACACACACCAGAGCTGGGGAAATATCCTAAGTACTTGAAGTGCGTATTAAAGTATCAAGTACTCGAAGTACTGAGCGCTAGGTAGTTCTTGAGTAATGACGTATTGAGTACTGGCAGAACTAAATGCTTGAAGTTTTGAATAGTGGGCACTGACTCAGTACTTGTTGGTTCAATACGTATACAAGTACTTACTGTATTTTGCCCAGCTGTGACATACACCCAGAAAAAAAAATTATTTAACGGCCACCCTTTATTTGATGTAAGTAAATTATTTATTTGATTTAAATAAATATTTATTGCATTTAAGTAACTATTTACTTAATTTATATGAATATTTATTTAAATCAAACAAATAAATATTTATTTGATTTAAATAAATAATCATGTAAGTTTTTTTTTGCTGATTCCCATTCCTGATTCCCATTGCTGGTTCCCATTGTTGATTGCCATTGCCGATTCCCATTCCTGATTCCCATTCAATAATCATTTAAGTAAAATTACTTAAACCAAATAAACAGTGGCCGTCAAATAATTTTCTTTCTGTGTGTAGGTACAACAAAATATATTTTTCTAGCATCCAAATATTGTTGCTGCCACAACAATAAATTACTAACGATGTACATTCTGTTAGAGAAACGGAACGATTTCTCTCCGCGCATGTTATTTGGCTCCCGAGCAGCCGCACCAGTCGTTCGAAAAAAGTACATTATCTTGGAGTATAATGTTCGGAGGCTGCGCGTAGAATAAATAAAAGGTGAAGAGGATAGAGTCCTCCGCGGGAGTGATTAAAACGTTCGGGAGTCGCGATGAGGTCGTTCGGTAGCAACGGCGGTCGATGATCGGGCTTCGATCCCCGGTTGGATATATACGTTCGAATGAGCCTCCTAGAAACGCCTCGAGGTCGCTGGCGCCGTCCAGGTAATTAAAACGGAAAACGGTAGGTTAATAAATTCCCGCGGGCATCACCGGGACGAGACCAGCGGCCGCGGCAGCGAACCGATCCGGACGGTCGTCCTAGGCTCGCTCCGGCCAGTCGAGAGAGCCCGCTCGAGAGATGACCGGTGAAGTTGCGTCGGTGCCGGCACGTCTATCTCGTAAAGACGCACCCGTGGGAAGAATATTCCGCCATCCCCGTTCACCTCCGCCGTCTTCTCCAGTCTCCTTCGCTCGAGCGAAAATTCTTCTTTATCTTACATAAGCAAATGCCGCAGATTAATAATCGTTAAACACAATTTCATCCTACTTAAAAATCACGCTATCCAAAAGAATTCTGGCGATTGGAAATTTATCGAAATAATTGCTGTACTTATCGAAGTATCGCTGCCGAGGCTGAAAACTATTTATCGAACAAGATGATTTATCAGCGCGATTTATCGCCACGTCGGTAAAGAGGAAATTTTCTTATTTTTTTATTACATTTTTTTTTGGTTTATCAATCAAGCATCAAAATTTGTTACACTATCGCCTTCTCCAATTACAGACCCGCGGATTTCACGCATTTCCATACGCGCCCAAGTGCGCGATACGATTAATTTGGTTTAATCAGACACACGAGGGTAATCCCCTTTTTACAAAAAAAAAAAAAAAAAAAAAATCCCCATCGTGATGTTCGGTACGAGACGTGTAAAGCGAATGGGCGGGGGGGTCTGGCCGGGGGTCCCCCGAGCGTTGGCCGAGGCTATTTTATGTTTGCAATTACAGCGCGCACGTTGTCGTTACGCTATCTTTACGCCGATGTAATCGTCACGCGTGCGGCAAATTCGACGCCCATTGCCTCGGTTCTCACCGGAGAAACGCGCACGCGCTTGCATATGTGTATCGCGTAAACCCTCGATCCTCGTGTGTGTAAATATATAATACACTCCGGCGAGGAGGGAGGTGGAGAGGGGGGAGCACGCGCGGTTTTAATGCGGTTATATATAGTGTATCGGCGCGCCATCGTTGTATGCGCATACTATATTACACAATGAAGATGAGGGTGTGGAGGGGGTAGGAGTGGGGGGGAGGAGCTGGGTAATTGAAAATGTAAATAGGGATCGAATTAACGATCTCGATCGCGACGGTACTTGATCGGCGCTCGCGCTTCTGTGTGTATAGATAGGTACGAATGATAATCGCTCGAGATCGAGTGCGCGTGCGCGCAGCGAGCGATATCAATACGGCGTTCGGATAACGCGATCCACAGCGACGAGGATTCGCGAACCGTTGCACTTCTCCCGTACGGGGGGGGGGACTGGTTCCGTGCGGATAAACGATTGGCAATTACCGGGGCGATAAATTCAGGCAGCGAGAGGACTGTGAACCACCGAGCTCGATGAGCGCCACTCCGATGGCCGTGCTGCGGAGAGATTATTATTGAAGTAACAGTGAGGTAAGCGATACACGGTGACGAGCGTCAGTCATTAGCCACTGTGCAGTCGAACCTTCGATCCTACGATGTACGGTACATTACACCCAGAAAAATCATTTATTTGACGGCCATTGTTTATTTTGTTTTTGTAAAATATTTATTTGATTTAAATAAATATTTATTTCATTTGAGTAACTATTTACATAATCTTAAATAATATTTATTTTTATCAAATTAATAGTTTACTTAAATCAAATAAACGGTGGCCGTCAAATAAATTTTTTTTCTGGGTGTAGCTTAGATTGTGAAACATTTTATTTTTTTATAACTTTTAGTAAATTAAAATTGAATGTAAGAAAATTGGGACTTTTTTAAAATTAAGGCTTTTTTAACGTAACATTTATTTTGATTTTTTTGATACGTAAAAAACGAAAAAGCTATTTCTTTTCAAACACCTTGATTCAGAAGAGGGTATCGAGCAGTAGAGATTTTTTTTAAACGAAACTGGTTCCGGAGTTATAAAGTTAGGAGCCGGTGAATGGTAGGTGGAAGTAAAGTGTCGATTAAAAAAATAAGGGTTATCTGGAAGTAAAACATTTTTTTCATATCCTGCGAAAAACTGTAATAAAAATCATGCATTTCCTCCGAAATTCCGTTTTGCCCCGGTGTCGCCTATCAGTCCTTCGGACCCGAAAAATTTATCGAATTCATATCAACGAAACAAATATTATAAACGAAAGAATCAAAGTTGTTCCGCGATGCCTTTGATTCTTCGTCGCTGACGAGATCCCCTTAAGGTGCCAATGACTGTGCCTCCATCGTCCACGGTGTCTGCAACCTGTGCACCAGGATGTGCCTCGCCTCGCTCCACCTGCCTCCGCTATTATGTACTATATTACGTATCTGGCGTTTATTTTCATACCGTATACTGTATGTACAGTGTACATACAGTGTGTAAAGTCGTCGTTCCCGACGTTGCAGGCTGTACCGGTAGGATCTACGCTCGTAATAATTAAGCGATGAAGAGGCGGTCGCGGTGCCCGACCACCGGCAAATCGCGGCGCTTATAATTCACACAGCCATCGGCACCTCAGCAAACAAGCGAATGCCACCCATTGGCATCCCTCCGTCCCTCTCCGTCCAGTATCCTCTCCCATACATTAAGCCGATAGGGGGCCAATTACTGAACCACTTAAATTTACATAGCGTATCGTCTCGATATCAGGCTCGTTCCCATCCTCCGAGTATCCCGCTGTCCACTATCGATTATTCTCGCGATGATTGCGACTCCCCTGTCTCACCCCACGGTATCCAATGCCCACTGAACATCGCGATTCAACTGATGTGAGAGGAACGGTGATTACCCTCCGGTGGTAATGAAGACTACGGAACTCACCGAGCCTTTGAGAGAGAAATAGAAAATCTCACATATATACATTATATATAATAATAATATATGTATGTATATATAACAGTATAATATATGCATATTAATCTTATTATATTTCATATATATATTACATATGAGGTATTCCATACGGTTCCGAACGGTCAAAAACCCGACCCTCTCCAAAAAAGTTGTAATATCCCCACAATTCATGATTATTGACAAGTTTTTTGTAATTTTTTTCAAAATTTTTAGATCGTATTTTTTTGACATATCGAAAAATTGAACTTTTTTAAAAACCCCTATATCTTAAAAACTGTTAGTCATACTAAAAAATGTTTAAGACATAAAAGTTGCAGTTTTAAATGAACTTTTGAAAACAAAATTTTTTTGAATGTAATAAACTTCCGTTTCTATGAAAAATAGACTAAAATATTTTTTTTCAGCCAGTATGTCATGTTTGATTTATCTTTAAAAATTCCAGAATATACTCTCAAGTGTATAGAGTGATCTCATATTTTTGTTTGGATGGGTGAGACATCCGTTTGATAGCTATGCTCCGTTTAAGATCGATTTTTCATTTAAACAATCCCCTTTTTTTAATGAAAAATCCCCAATCCCTTTTTTTATTTTATTTTTTAACTTCCATTATTGTGGATAGTGTCACAATTTTTATAAAATCCAATGGAAAGTGATAAATATCTCTCTTTTTTAAGAAAAATCGATCTTAAACGGAGCATATCTATCAAACAGGCGTCTTGCCCATCCAAACAAAAATATGAGATCACTCTACACACTTGAGCGTATATTCTGGAATTAAAAAAAAATCAAACATCACATATTGGCTTAAAAAATATTGTAGTCTATTTTTCATAGTAATGGACGTTTATTGCATTCAAAATAATCTACAAAATTTTGGTTTCAAAAATTTGCTTAAATCTGCAACTTTTATGTCTTAAGTGTTTTTTTGTACGGCTGATAGTTTTTAAGATATGGAGGTTTTTTAAAAAAAGTTCAATTTTTCGATATCTCAAAAAAATACGATCCAAAAATTCTGAAAAAAATGACAAAAACCCCTTGTAAATAATCATAAAGTGTGGTGAAATTACAACTTTTTTGGAGAGGGCCGGGATTTTGACCGTTCGAAACCGTATGGAATACCTCATATATATGTATATATTGTTTATGTATATTATATATATATATATGTGTGTAATGCATGTACATATATGTGTATAGGGGAATGATCTTGTTGAGAAAAGCTCTGTATCGCTCTCCGGGTTCTTTTATCGAGGGTAATGGGCGCTTGCGGCTGTGTTGCGTATCCTCCGCATGTGCATGCTCTCTGTCCTCCGACCCCCCGACGCTTTATTATACGGAGCCTCACCTTCCGCGCTGTTGGCCACAACGACGAACGATAATAATCGAATTTATCGTAGTCCCGCGGTTCCCTCGGACTCCGCGCCAGGGGACGATAATGGCCAATACACGCGCGGCTCACTCCGCTATATAGATATTCATTCGCTGTTTTTAAAATTTTTTTGTACATTTTTTTTATTTATTTTTTGAAGCCTTCAGCTCGCTATAGTGAGCGCTTGCTACTTGCTCGGTGAACGAGATACGGAGGGTCTACGTGTTTATCTAATGTGTAATGTTGGAATGTAAGTGCAAGGTGCAATAGCGTTCCACGGGATCGGAGATATGACGATGCCGATCGTTCTCCATACACTTTCCTCTTCTTTCTCGGAGACTGTGATCTCGTGGGAACACCTTGGTTTTATCGCTTTACTATGTACACGGTGAAAATGAATGTAAAAAAATGAAAATTGTGAAAGACTTTATAGTAGCTTCGATTATCATTATTCTCGACGATTTTAATCTACTTTATCGTCAGTGAGGTTGGCAATGGGACGGCGTGGATGAGAAATGAAAAGTGCAAGATCTTCGATAGCTCGCGGGATGCTCGGGAGATACCTGCAAATAATTATATTTGAAGTAATTAGCTGAAGGGTCAGCGTAGGATCGAAATTAAATTGAATAGTTTCTTCGCATATTCCAAGAATACGGTCCCTTATTTATAGGTGGTTAATCGACAGTAATTTCCACACGTAGCACGCTATCGAGGTGGCACGCAGGTGTAAAAATGCTTGTGGAGAACACCATGCAGTACCGTCAAAACCCCTTAGTGGAAGTGCCGCAGCGTCGGCCAGTAGTGGCACAGCATCGCCCAGTAGTGGCACAGCGACGGCCACACTGAAAAAAACTTGCTCGCGGGCTGCCAAAGAAAAAAATTGTTATTCCGATTGTACTTTCTATTCTTATCATTCCATATGACATTGAAACAACGACGGCAAGACTGTCAAGGTGACATGTTATCGTTTCAATCCCGTATGAAATTGGTAGAATTAAAAGTAGAATTGATATAACTTTTTTCTTTGGCAGGCCGTAATCAAATTTTACTTGAGTCAATGATATTTTTTTTCAGTGCAGTATCGGTACAGCATCGGCCAGTAATGACACAGCATTGGCCAGTATTGGCACAGCATTGGCCAGTATTGGGACAGCATCGGCCAGTATTGGTACAGCATCGGCCCGTATTGGCACAGCATGGGCCCGTATTGACACAGCATCGGCCCGTATTGATACAGCATCGGCCAGTATTGGCACAGGGTGGGCTAGTATTGGCACAGGGTGGGCTAGTATTAGCAAAGGGTGGGCCAGTATTGGCACAGGGTGGGCCAATATTGGCACAACGTCGGCCAGTGCCGGTCCTGCGTGACATCCCCATTAGGGGGAGTTCTTATCAGAACCGTCGAAAGCTGCTTTCTATCGGACGGTCGGCCAAGTTTTGAGTTATTATGAATCTCGTATCGTGGAACAATCGTCACAGCTCGCGAGTGTGTGCGTGTCTCTCAACATGTGCCGCACGGTTTTTCGTAAAGGATTCTAAAGGTTCCTCACATTCTGACAAAACGCCTTATCGCAAGGATTCTCATGTATGGGTTTTTCCGGCTCGGAGTGATTTTTCGCTTGTTCCATCAAAGACAGGACGCGAGGGTACAAGGGTGAAAGAAAAAAGAAGACGAAGAAGAGGAGGTGGAGGAAAAAGAAGGGGCGTCGAGCAGTTGACCGAACGAGCGGGGCCCTAACGTGCTTTTATTGGGGGGCTTAAGCAAAGGAGCGAGGGGACGTAAGAGGCGCAAGGGCGGGAGGGAGGATGAGGAATATAAGGACGATGAAAAGGGAGGAAGAGGTGCCTCCGTGATAGATGCGAGCGAACAACGGCGACATGGGTGGCCCTGCCACGTCACGTGGTTAGCTGGTACCTACTAGCCACCCCGAAGACATCGGCCGAAACCGATATCGGACCCCCTCACTTTGTTATCTCTTATTCCGTTCGCGAAATTTGCATGTTTCGGAAGCTCCGGTATCAGAAATTATCTTCGAGTGGCATCCGTGTTAATAACTCATTCCTAGCATGTTTTTTGTTCGCAAACTAATGGGCCTCAATAAGAAAAATCCAGAGCGTTCATCCATTTCTTTTCATCAAGGAAGATAATTTTTTTTCGCAGTAGGTAGTAAAACTGGCGAACGATCTACTGGCAGTTGCAAATAGCACTCCGAAGCGGAGTTGGCAGCAACACTAAAAAAATTCTGTTTGAAAATTCGTAAATGTAGATGAAGCTTTATGCATATACAGTATACGAAATTTCATTGACACGTATGTAAGGATATTACGTTACCGGTATATTAAAAAAAATATTTTTATATAATATTTGTAATTTGTAATAATAACATAATTTTCATATCCGGATGGCATAATTTTCAATACCATCACCGGTAATTTTAATATACAGGTATTGCATTTAAGATTAAATTATTAAAATACGAAAACAATGTATATGAATTCTAATTTCATGTACCGAGGTTGTATATTTCATATATCTTTGTGTATTGCACCTATTGTAAATTTCATAAAAATGTTTACAGTGAAGGAATGGCTGATGTAAGAGTCGAAATTGCAATAATTCAAGCTACCCAACTTAATTATTAAAAACAAATGCGATTTCGTGAACGCATATTAAAAAAATTGCCACCGAACGTTGAAAATGGATTAGTCCAAATATAAAAAAGGTTTGCCACTAGCTCCAAATTAAGTAAACGCCTCCGCATTATTCCTAAGTGAAAAATAACGATCAGTAGGCGAACCAGAAATGTTAGTTTTAAAAAAAAATGTTGATTCCGATTCAATTTTCCGATGCTCGATCCTGGCATGGAACGCTTCGACAGGTCGAGTGAGCTCTTTGATACAAAACCCCAGTCTGCGGTTCGAAATTTGCGAGAAGCCGAGTATCCCAGAGCCGTGAGGCTTGTACGTATAAGTTATCGCTGCGGACACGAAGATTGTCCGCAGACACGAAGAGAGTCATTGCACCGGGAATGAGAAATGTGACTGATGTCCTTGCCGCTTCTCCTTCGGGCTCGCGGTGCTCCCCATCCTCTTTCCCCCGTCTCGGCTCGCTATTTCCCATTTACGTAACCCACCTTGCCTCCTTGTGCCTCTTTTTAAAATCGGATCACGATCATTACTACTGGCGGAGAGTCGTACATTAGGGAAAACAGAACGAGCAGTTTCGCGAATGCGATGTACACACGAGGCTCCCACGAAAATTATAATGATCCGTCTCGAGTGCACTGCGGGAGATGGAAGTTAAGTACACGTGGTTAGCGACTACTTAAGAGCGAGGGCGAACGGGTACACCGGCGATTAGGCGGAAACATCGGGAGCCCCCGAGGGCCCGGCGACGAACGGTCTGGTAAAGCGGCGTTGGCAGCATCCTCCGAGTCGGCCCCCCGTGCTGGCAAAACAGCAGCGAGAGCATCGAAGAGGGCAGAGGCAACTTCTTCGATTCCCGGAAGCCGCAACGGCACAAGCTGAAAACAACCACACGAAAGAAGAGGCCGAAGGAGAAAAAGCACTCGGGACACCGAGAATGCCTGGAGGAACGCGACTTCCTCGCTTCGTTTGTCCGACCGGGCAAAAAACTACTCAACGACCTCGAACTTCGAGAATATATACATAGCCGCGTGGCGTATCGACGTAGAGAATCATTCGGGATTTACTTCGATTGAAAAGTCGTTGTTGGTCAAAGGATTTTAAAAATTTTAGTTTCTTAAAAAACTGTAACGGAAAACGGGGCAACATGGGACAGTGGGGCAAAACGGGATAATGGGACAAAACGCAATTATTAAATAATATTGGATGGTAGCGGTGGTGATAAATGGGGCAAAATGGAGTTGTAAATCAGGATGTATCGTTGGGACAAAATGGGGCATCAAAAAATTATTGAAAAATTGCGCTTTGGCCCCACTGTCCCGTTTTACCCCACTTTCCCATTTTGCCCCCTTCTCCCCTAGTTGGTATGCACTTTCCGATGCCCTGGTCGGATTTGAAACACGGATTATGCTGATAAAAAGTACACTGATAAAAAATTACAGTTGAATCAATAAGATTCGTGCAGGGAATAAATATTTAGTTGGTCAAATAAAATATTTTGATGACTCAAAAATATTTTGGTAAAATCACCCAATAAATTGTTAAACCAACAAATTTTTTAGCTGTACCAACAAAATATTTACGGCCCTTCCCGAATGATAGTTGATTCAACCGTTATTTCTTATCAGTGTAGCATTCACTTGAAAGCAAGCAATTGATATTTTATTATTTATTTTTATATCCGGTTGCTTTATTTTTGAACTCTTTGATCTCTAGTAGATGGCCCGCGATTTCGTTTTAATAATACATTTTTCATGAGAGTTCAAGTTTTGAGCAATGAAGATTTTTTTTTATAATTTTATAATTTTTTATTTTGCAATATTAGAGCACAATTTAAAAAAGATTTGTTTATTCAATATAAAATTTCCGTCAATTCTGAATTGTCCTGTGCGCTCCTGCGTCATGTGTAAGCCAGACGATTTGATAGGTTGCGTCGGGCGGAAGTGATCATCGTGATTATTCGATTCGTCACGGCGCCCTCTCATTTTGTCACATCGTTATCGCAGCAACCCCACCTCCACGGTTCTTCCTCGTTTCGATGATTGACTCGAAGGGAGATAGTTACCGAGAACACATCAAGAAGAATCACTCAGCCTAACGATCAGTCAGTGACTCCGAGCTTTCTCGCGCCTGTACTTCGTATTTCCGTGCTTCCAACGGACCGTGTCGTTCTCCGTTCGGGCTCAGAGATGGGGAGGAGCCGGAACGAAGAAGAACGATATTGGTTCCGATAGCCTGGAGTCGAAGAAGAACAAGAAGACCAAGAAGACGCAGAAGACGATAAAGTCGAGGAAGTTGAAGAAGGCAAAGAAGACGCAGAAGACGAAGAAGTCGAGGAAGTTGAGAAAGGCAAAGAAGACGCAGAAGCCGAAAAAGTGGAGGAAGTTGAGGAAGGCAAAGAATACGAAAAAGTCAAGGAAGTTGAGGAAGGTGAAGAATACGAAAAAGTCGAGGTAGTTGAAGAAGGCGAAGAATACGAAAAAGTTGAGGAAGGCGAAGAAGACGCAGAAGACGAGGATGACGAGGAAGATGAGGAAGATGAGGAATATGAGGAAGACGAGGAAGATGGGGAAGACGAGGAAGACGAGGAAGACGAGGAAGAAGAAGACGAAGATGAAGACCAGGAAGACGAGGAAGACCAGGAAGACCAGGAAGAAGAAGATGAAGACCAGGAAGACGAGGAAGACCAGGAAGACCAGGAAGAAGAAGACGAAGATGATGACGAGGAAGACGAGGAAGAAGATGAAGACCAGGAAGACGAGGAAGACGACGAAGAGGGAGAAGAAAAGACGAAGAAAAGGAAGAGGAGGAAGAAGAAAAATACGAGATGTTTCTCTTCTTCGTCTTCTTCTTGGATACGGTACAGTATCGGCGAGGCAGGGAGGCTTTAATTAGTTGGAATCGTCGCCACGTCGTCCTCGTCGGGCCCGTCCTCGTGAGGCAACAATCGCCGGAATTAATTATGTTGCGGATAAGGAGCCCCATTTGCGAACTCTTTGACCTTCCGACGCCGCCTCAGCACTGCGACTGCGAACCACCGGAGAGAGTCTTTCGATGATATCGAGAACCGCACCTCTCAAACGAGAAATCTCATTTCTCTCATCCTCTTCAACCCCCTCCCCCCCCTCTCCGCCCAGTCCGCATCTATGCCTATATTTCATTATCGTCAAGAGACGCTTCGACGATTACGGGATATTAACACTGTAAAACGGGTTATAACATCTCGCGAGCACGGAACTCGAGCGGCAACTATCAGACATGAAATTATCGCGATGACAAGGTATCACGCGAGCGTCAGAATCAAGATCATTCTCGGTAAGCACACACTTGCATTTACACTCTTGACGTCCGACGATATGTGAATAATTATCTTGCAGTCCAGTTATGAAAGCGATCATTTCTTTTTTCGTTTATCTCAGGAGGTATTTTTAGCGGGCAGAAGAAAGAGTAAAGGTTTTTCAAGTTTAAGTTTTTAAGTAAAAAAATTGTTTTCACGTGATCAGATCGCCGATTGGTCGATCTAATATTTTATTGCCGAGAGAAAAATGTTTATATTTGCTTCGTGGGCGCTAGATATAGAAATCTATATATACCCGACCGGTCTATTTGACGTGGACAGTATTAAAAAAAATTATGTTTACTTTTGAGTTCTACCGTTTTTTTTATATTGCAGTCCAGTTATGAAAGTGATTGTTATTTTTTTTTGTTCGTCCCATGAAGTATTTTGAGAGGGGTGAGAAAGAGTTACATTTTTTTTAAGTATAACATTTTAACAAAAAAATAGACATTTTTAAAAAAATTTAACTTCGAGAATTTTTTTTTTTCGAACCTGATAATTTTTTAGAAATTTATCATTCAATTTTTTAACTCCCGACTGCCCAATAGGGCAAAAAGACGGGATTATGCGTTTCCCTGAGGTCCCTCGGTTTTGCTGTTTTCGTTGTCTTGAGTGTTTGTTGAAACGGCGCAATGTCTTTTGACAGAATTTGGCACACTAGTTCTACTGTGCCAGAGATAATTAATTTCGAAAAAACGGGCCAAAAGCGGGACACCGGGAAAAATGGCACACAGGGGCAAAATGGGATAATGAGACAAAGCGCAATTTTCCAATAACTGTTGGATGGTGGCGATGGTGGTACGTGAGGCAAAACAGGTTTAAAAATCCGGATGTATCGTTAGGACAAAATGGGGCATCCAAAAATTAGTGGAGAATTGAGTTTTGCCCTCAATGTCCCGTTTTGCCCCGCCATGCCATTTTGCCACAGTCTCCCCTATTCAGATATATCGACAGGTGGCCGCCATTATCTACTATTGCCTTTGCGATTATTTGTCGACTGCTATAAAAACTGCATTGAATTTACTCAACATGTAGAATAACCTCGAATACGCGTCGAGCTGTCTCTATGATAATTTGTTATATACATATTAAAATTATTTATGCGCGTTTTTAAAAATTATTATTAGTTTTAATTTATTTATTTACAATCTTAGTATTTTCGTTTTGGTTACATTATTTTCCATTACCGAGCGAGATGTCTTTAACTTCGTTTGAAGACCGCTGAAATCTCCTTTAATCAGATTCTCTCCACAGCGATAGCAATGCGGGTGTTAAATACAGAAACGTATATATGTATACTCGACCTGTCTATGCGACGTTGACAGTCACAAAAAAAATTATGTTTACTGTTGGGTTCCACCGTTTTCTTATCCATCCATTAGTGGCATGTAATGATAGTCGTAAAAACTGTGTCACTGACCTCCGGGGACGAGGGAACAAAAACATAGGCGACGAGTCAATGACTCGTTATTATAGACAGCGACCGTAGACTTCTCTGGAGAATCGAACGTTTGCCCGCGGGTCTCCGTACCGGATACTAAAAACCCAACGGCTCGAGCCCGCTAACGTCGCGCAATTACTTGCGAAGCGTATTTCGTGTGTGTATCCGTGTACGTATGGGAGCCGCGGTTTGAGAGCCACTGGGCCGTTTACAATTAAGCAATGTAACCGAGTCGCAGACGCGTGGAGCGTCGTGTGTGGTCCCGGCGTTTGAGTCCCACCTCTTTCCTCCCAGGGCACTCCGAACGAGAGGGAGATAGAAACGCTGCCGGGTCGACGTCGTTTCTCCCCGCGCTTATTCTATCCACTCTGTCCGAGCGCAAACCGCCGGCACTACGTCCTGCTCCCTTTGGCTCTTACTACTTCCACATCCCCCACCGCCTCGTCGTTTGCAATGCTGCAGTTTCTCCCACCTCTTTTAGGGCGCCTCCACCGCGTGCTGCTCCCGCTGCACCCGTTGCTTCCTTTCGCTCGGCGCTGCCTTCCGACCGTGCGACCTATGAATTTCTTCCGCTCGGCTGATTTTTCTCCCTTTTTGGTAATTTGACCAATGATCCAATAGAAAACATAATTTGACCCAATCGAAAACATAATTTGACCCAATGGAAAACATAATTTGACCCAATGGAAAACATAATTTGACCCAATGGAAAACATAATTTGACCCAATGGAAAACATAAT
>JAPYZD010001513.1:0-24573 GCA_030522725.1 Ichneumoninae sp. B BG-2022a
AAAAAAAAATACTCTTCCCCGTGTGTATCACACATACGTCCGACCGGCGTCAGTGTGACCCCTGTATTCCCCAGTTTTATCCGACCGCCTACACCGATGGTCCGATGTGCCAGCCGGAAGGCATACACATTCATGGCGAAACACAAAAAGCTCCGTCCGTCGGTGAAGAAGCCTTCGCGCCCGTTCCAGGGTGTAAGTGGCGAAGCCGTGGCGAACCATATCCATGCACACGAGACCAAGAAGGGTGTCCCACCGTACACGCCGGTATGTGCGCCGCGCGAGGGGCTCCAAGGGGTTGTGCCTTCCTCTCCTTCCTGTCCGCGCAATATGTCAAATTCTCCGTGCAATCGACTTACGCCATCGATTTTTATTGTTCGGCACCGCTCGCCCTCGACCATACGTAGCCACGGTGGATTTGATGTACTGGTTCGGCCGAGGGGGATCGCCGCTGGAGGAGGAGTGCCGGCAGCGTGTCGGGCCTGGAAACCGATAATCGGCCTCGCACCCGAGGAGAGAACCACCCCGAGCCCTCGGCCTCCCCAAGTCCTCTTAGCGAGATTGAACCTGACTGATCCCGGCGAGACCCCGGGATCGCTTCGAAATCACCTCGTACTTTCCATTTCATAAAGCACGAAAACTTCGATTTCGCCCGTTGAGCGAAAAGCTTTCGCACGCGCGCTCACGCTGTACTCTGCCGGCTCCCTTCGCACTTTTACTATCTAACGGAACGCTGTCCGCAGCGCGACCGGCGATCCCGCGGGTCGCAGTGGATAAGGGAGGATGTAACCATCTCCCAGCCCTCGTCCCGTGCCCCGCGGCCAAATCGACGCCCGTTCGGCTATCGTTCTGTCGTCGTGCTTCAACGATTCTTGTCCGTCCCTTCGGTTGTGCGCTGTACATCTACGTACATTGACTGCCGGGAAGCCGAAGGGCATCCGCACCGCCCTTTTACATCATCGATCGCGGGAGATACGACCTTTGGTTTCTTGTCCGGTGTACATTCAATTTTTGTGCTATTTGCTCCGTTTATCGGCGGAAAGGTCGTGGCGGTCGTACATTTTATATTCAATATCGTACGTTTCGCCGGGTGGCCGAGGTCGTCTCTGCGACGCTATCGTCTCGGACCTCGCCGCCCGGGAGCTGCAGCGATTTCGGGACGAGTCTCGCTTTATCTCGACGACGAGGAGGCGGGGAGAGACCGGGGAGAATCCTCGATCTTGTTTTTGGGAGAGAAGAGGAAAAATATAAACCGACGCGTTTTCTCATGTGTCGGGGTTGGTACTTCGGCGAGTCCGCAGACACATGAGACTACGGTACGTTAGCCTCTCCGTGGGAACGGCGAGGATGCGGGGGTTGGCGCTGCGACTCCACCGCGAGTCGCGTCGGGGTCGCGTCTCTGCCGCTATCGGTGATGATAAATACAATCTTGTTCGCAGTAAACTGGGCTGCTTTATCGGCAGCCATTTAGACAATGAAGATAGTATTTCTCTCGCGGTTTTATGCTGTATATCATGCCGCGAGGCGGGAGCCGCTGCTGCGGATCTCCGCAGGTTCCGCGCACGGATACCTATACGGGCGGACGCTACCAATAACCGAGGCTGCGACGCTCCGTGTCTGCAGCCGCGGAGGAATGAGGAGAAAAAAAACTAAAACTAAAGATATGATACACGTACCGAGGCGAGAAACAAGAAGAAAATGAACCGGCCGACGGGGCAGGGGAGGGTCCGGATAGGAAGAAAGAGGAAGAAAAGTCGAAAGAAAGAGTGGTATAGGAATGGGATGATATCGAGGGTGGAAGCCATAGATAGCCCGACGAGAACGTTACGGGATTTATTTTTCCGCCCCGAGAGAGAGGCAACGCCGGCGCGTATGAAATCGATTATAATAAAGCAGATAAAGTTTATTTACTTCTCTCCGACCGCTCTTCTCTCCCAGGGCGGGCTTCCTGGCGCGGACCGGGGTCGAAATTGAAATTAAAACAGCATCGGCGAAGATCGTGAATGGGATAGCGGTATTTTATATCCCGGATACTCATGACAAAGTTTTCCACCGTATATTTTTATTCCACGTGTGTATACGCTTGTGTGTGTGTTGGTCCTGACTTCGTTAATGGCGAACATTCGTCACTGGGAGACTTCCACCCACGGCATCGGTGGCCGCTGCGGAAGAAGCAGCTTCCAGAAAAAGGGGAATCGAAGAGGAAAGCTTCTTTCATCGTAAACAGGTCTCGGGTATCCTCCCAATTTTTCATTCGCGGAGTTTGAACGCCGGTCGGGGTGGGGTCGGAGTGGAAGGAAAAGGCAAGGAGGCAACGAGAGAGAGTATCGCTTAACCTCTCTCCCACCCGTTGGCCGAAGGATTAATCCGTTACGGTTTACAGTGCCGTTAAATCCAAAATCCTCCGCCCTCCCTCGAAATCCGCCGCGCGATCGCGAGAGCACCTCGGAACCAGAAATCCCTGGACGTCGGCTAATATATCCTCGAAATACGAGCGGTTGCGGTGGTTTTCCGAGGTTCCATTATGCCCGGCCTCGGATCTTTATTGCCCCACCAGACGAGCGGTACCGAATATTTTCAATAAAATTTGTGTTATTAATGGCCGGGCGTTGGTGGACGAACTGCGAGGGATGCCAACCTCGGGAACTCTCCTAACCGGTGGGGGTGCCCGGAAATATATGGCATCAGCAGGGCGAGCAATGACGTAGGCCGAGGGGAGGAAGAGCCCCCTGTTTCTCTTTTTTTTGCCCTCTGGCCCTCTCTTATTAGATTCTCATATTTCTTTTATTTTATGCCAGCCCCCCCCTGCCCGCCCCTCCTCCGGACCAACGACCAAAGGGCTGGATTTTCTCTGCCAATTATAACGAGCTTTGGAGTGGATGGAAAAAAGCCCAGAGCGACGAGGTACAATGACGCAATGCAGCGCTCTCGGTTGAAGGACGACGAGAGTTACGAAAAAAAAGTAAAAAAAAAAAAAATAAGCGGCACGTTGTCTCTTCGGTGTTACGACTTGTCGTAAGTCGAGTTTTACGACTTTATGCTACGTGCTCGCTTGGTGCACGACCGGGCTCGGCCAATTCGCCTTTCGCGTTACCGAGTAGAGGGTTTTGTGTAGCGAAAGCGCGTCCTAAGACCCATCTCGTCGTCTCGAAGCTGCCGTTCGAATCTCGCGAGGCAACGGGGCGAGAGTAGAAACGGAGGGAGGGGCGATTCTCCGTTGCCGTCGAAGCCGAGAAGCCAAGACTCTGCGGACCCGACGTTGACGAGATTGGCTATAAATTTATTTGCCCTTTTAGACGTGATATTGTTTTATTGTCGTCTAAAGTGAAAGAGCAATCTCTCGCGGCGCTAGAGCGAAAAGCGACGGCGATGACGGGGCCGGATCCAACGTCGCGTTCGCCTCACCGTCGTTCTGCTTCGCGTCCATATATCGTCGATCAATCTTCAATTCGACAACTTCGTAGGTATTCGTTCGGGAAACAAAAAACAAAAAAAGTGAGAAAAGCAGATTCCGAACGAAAAGAGTATATTGATTTCAATGCTTTTTCAGCGATGCCGAGGGAAGAAGGCCAATAGTTTCACGGAAAAAAAAAAAAAAAACGAGAAAAAAGTAAACCGGGGTAACCGTGGGCTTTTATGAATAATTCAGGCTACATCAGTGACGGCAGCAACTCGGTTTATCGAGGCACAAATGCCGCCCCGCGCGCTGGCCCCACACGTATATCGAGAGTCGAACGAACGTAAAAACGTTAAACGCGATAGGTGGTGTGCCCTCCGTGCGATCTCACGATACAGCGAATTTATACGTATAACCCTCTTCACCCCTACCCCCCCCCCCCCCCCCCCCCCCCCCCCCCCCCCGATGTGCCGCATGTATTCGTGTGCAACTTCCTCTCCCCAATCAGTCCAGCGGTATAGAGAGTGTATCGTTCGAACGTGCGCCAAATGGAATCGCGATGATGCCTATAATTTGGATAGCGCACGTCCCTCGCCCCGACGAGCATTGGTCGACGAGCTCGTGCGATTTTCCACTTGTTATTTTCCACTTTCCGAGCTCGTTTCACCGGCAACTGCAAAAGTTGCACGTCTGCCGCAACGACCCTCCCGTATCGTAATGATATCGAGCGCAACAACCGGACCTTCCGAATCTACGGCCGTTCAATGTTACATGTAACGATCCACGGATTTGAATTAACGCTGGTCGGGGAGCTCGTGAATCTGCGGATGAAAGTTCAGCGGAGGATCCCGACTGGCAAAACGAGAGTTTACACGAACGCCATCGCCACCGTAATGCACGGGGTTTCGTGGGTAGCAAGTTTGGAAATCGGATTGGACCCCTTCGCCTACGAGAGTTTATTCCCAGTGACGGGGCAAAACTTCCTCATTCAGTCTCTCTCCCGCCAACATCCTCGACCTATCACTTTTCCACCCTTCCGTACGGTCGGGCATCTCCCTCGCTCCCTCCCGATCCGTCTTTCTCTCTGGTCGAATGTAATTATCCCGAGGGACCATGCGGGCAATTGATGAGCGGGAGCTTAGCTCGGCCAGCCTTAACAAGAGTTTGATGAAAATCAAATTAACGTTAATAATATCACCGCTGGGTATCGGTCGGCTGATGGCTGCTGTGTAATAATCAAGAGGCACGGTTGCGTTTCCCGCGCGTGAGCCAAAGCCCCGGTACCGCTATAAACCCTTCATACCGGGCCAACATTCGCGGGAATTGTTGGCCCGGTGAAACGGTCGGTTTTTCAATTATGCCGAGAGATCTCTTAACGACGTAGGCCTTTATCGTCGAAAAACACGGTGACAAGCGGCTCGTTCGAAACGAGCCCAGAAGGGGGCAAAAAAACAGCAAACAAAC
Source organism: Ichneumoninae sp. B BG-2022a (assembly GCA_030522725.1). Lineage (NCBI taxonomy): Eukaryota > Metazoa > Arthropoda > Insecta > Hymenoptera > Ichneumonidae > Ichneumoninae sp. B BG-2022a. Next base: position 4,859 of record JAPYZD010001513.1, read on the forward strand.
GGACCAACGGGTAAAATTTTACGAATACGACGTGGACGGGAGCTCAAACTTCAAAGCCACCGGGTATGCCGAAGTGACGTTGTAACCGCTGTCGCGTCAATCGTTTAATATTTGAAGGTGTTAATTTGTTTTGCGCCATCAATTAGACTCGTCAAACGGTCGACGTTTCCCGTCAACCCGGCACCCGAACAAAGCGAAACGGCTTCACCGCACTTCCCTCCCTCGTCGGTGAACGCTATCCAACAATTGGCTGATTAAAGCTTAATCGAATAGCGATTCGACTAATTGCGCGTGACGAGCGGCGGCGTTTATACTCTACTCGAAAAGCTCTTTGTCGAAGCAGGGGCCACGGGACCAGGAGACCGGGCGAAAGGGAGCCACGCAGATATATTTATTCCGATACCCTTTGAGCTGCAAAAAAATACAACTTCAACGAGAGCAATTAATGGATGTCACGTGGCAAGAGTACAGTCACTGTCTGTTGACATAGCTGAAAATCATACATCGTAATCATCTTCGCAAGCCAGAACGCGGGGAGGACTGAATAAACAAATTATCCTCTCTAATGATTCACGACAATGAGAGACCTTAAGAGCATGTGAAACACGTTCTCAGCGTGTCTCTCTCGCACAGCCGAGGGCGCCACTGATGCTGTCTCCCTCGCACCCCATAGTGTTTCACATGCTCTTAAGGGTCCGTACAGAGGAGTGGCGACTGCGCGGAAACCGCACAGCGGCAGGATTGTGCAGTAACTGGTAACACGGCAATAGCTGTTTCCGAATCAGTCCTTCTCCGGCCGGCGTAGATCGCCAGAGCGAATCCGACGGTATTCCGAGCACTACTGAGCCCTACGTAATGGGAAACAAAAAGTGTCTCTGTGACGTCACTTCCAGTTTCAAAGTTTCCCTTTTAAACCGGAAGTGAAGTCATGCTGAAAAATTGGAAAAATTTCGTCGCGACGTCAATTCCGGTTTGAAAATCTCAATTTTCAACCGGAAATACGTCACTACTTGTGTGACGTCATTTCCGGTCGATAAATGAGATTTCCAGTACTGTGTCCGGTACAGGCGCAGCTATAATATTTTTCGTCGAGGCGATATGTTGGGTCTGACTCAATATCGTGATCGAGCGCCGGGCGAGTACCAGACCTAAATCTCTTGGGTAAGTGGGCTGACTCGAAGAGAAACGATTGCCGACGATACCGGTTAGTGTGGAGCCCTCCCCCCAATACCCGAACCCGGCGGATCTCTCTTCGCTCTTAGCTCCATCATCGATAGTTTAAACTTTGTTAATTAGGAGGAAGCTGTTGGTAATGCCGGTAACTAATTGGCACCCAGGGCATAAGCCGAACGTGCGCGCGGTAGTTGAACGACGACGACGACGACGACGACGGGATTGAACGAGAAGCCGGCGAGGTTTCGACAAGGAATACGCTCTCTCTCTCTGCATCCCTCTTTATCTCCCGTTCTCGTTTTACCAGCTAAACTCTACGAGCTTGTTACTGCAGGCTTGAGGTCTGGTTATATCGGCGGTAGAGTAGCGGAGGAGTATTAGGCAGTAGTATTATGATGCTCTACTACAGACAGGTGCACTAGCCTCTCTTCCTTTCCTCTTTCGCGAAACCGGATTTCTCACTCGGCTGAAGCAGAAGCTTTCGAGAGGGCCTCTTGTCCTATCGATGCGGCAATATCGGAGGGCGACTTCATCGGAGCCGTCGACGGTGTAGTCCTGGGGGGGGGCTTGTTCCAGTCGAGCGAGTTAATTAATTTCATTCATATCCGAAACTACAGCGCCGTTTACCAACGGAGTAGTGATCAAGCTCGAAGAAGCTTCTGGCGCTGGTTGAGACAGCTAGTCGGAGGATGAACGTTCGAGGGGGTACGCAGGACGTGGAATCTCAAGTATGTTGCACACCGGGAGGGTTCGATGATGATGCTGCTGCTGCTGATGGTGGTGGTGGTCCCGGGCTATTGGTTCCAACGCTGTTAGTTACATACGACGTAGGTAGATGCGAGAGGCTTGGTAGCGATAAAAAGGAGCGTTGAACGTGCTCAAAACCCGTCCGTACGGCGGTGAACGTGTTAACGGGACAGTGATAAAAAAACGGGGCATTGTAGAGGATAAGAGGTAAGAGCTTATACCGGAGGGCGGCCGGGTGAGTGTGGGGAAAGAGATGGGAGGAAGAGGAGGAGGACCGCGACCCCCGAAGGGGATGGTTTAACGGCTCCATAAATTCCGGCGGTCATCTTCCGCCTCGGAGGTTCGGATAAGCGCCCTTGTAAAACACGAACAAGCGGGAAGACAGAGAACAGCGCCCACACCGACACTCGGCACGGATTCCGTTCTCTACGATTCCTGCAATTAACCCTTCGACGCCTGGGCTTGTCTTCACCTCGCGGCTCTCCTAATAGTTTCGTCATCTGTGGCTTATCCAACTACTCTCGTACTCGGACTCCCTCTCAGACTCGTCTTCCTTTACACATGAAATTTTTAAAAATATAATCCTCCCCGGTATCCAAACGGTTAACACACACTACTTCAATAATCTCGGGCTTCGAGAGTTGATTCCGTAGTGTCGCAATCAAAAGGTCGTCCGGAGGATATAACTCGTGCACACAGCTTCGCAGCAATTTATCGTATCGATATTCAATGTATGCGCTACGGGGATACAGAGCCCCGTCGAATGAATGCAGAAACTCCGCAGACTCCAATTTCGCTTCTCGATATCCCCAGAGAGATATTGAAATTAAGCGTCGACGGGCCGGTGTAGAAGGTTGGCTCTGGCACGTTATGAACGAGGTGAGCGGGTGAACGAGAGCTAGCGAGCCGGGGGGGCCAGCCAGGCGTAATCAAGATTTAAACAAATCCGCGGCTAAAGTGACTGATCGCCTCGCAACAGGTGGGATATGTGCCCAAGGGTTTGGCTCGGGCTGCAGGTGGTAAGCACGCGGGGGGCTGTGCGGGGGATCGCGGGGGTTTTGGCAGCACGCGCGGTGAGAAAGTGGGTGAAACGTTGCGGGGAGGGAGATCGGGACGAGAGGGTGGGTTGTGGGGTTTTCACAAGAGAGCGGCCAAGCTAGCGTGCCAAGAACCCGCCCCTTTCGGCCGCAACCTCAAACTCTCGTTGAGCAAGCCGATATTGTAATTGCCAGTGCTATCCAAGTGGCCTAAGATTGATGAGGTGGAAGGCAAGTTAGTCGGAGCGTGGCAAATGCGAACTGGCGTCAGCTCCGGAACTGGAGAGTGCTATGCCGGGTATAGGGAGAGGTCCCGGGCTCCCTGAAACCGGATAGGGCGAACCGAGAGAGGAGCGTATTCCGCCCTCGAGTAACCGACGTCCTCGACGTTCATCAACAACCACCGCGAGTGAGATTACCTTGGCGGCCTTTACTCGATACCCAACCATAATTCAACCCTCTACGTGGAGGACCAGAAACCTCTCTCCTCTTGGTTTTCCACAGCAAAATTATACATTTGTCTCCCACTCGGATGTGTCTCGTATCATCGTGTTGCGCACTCGTCCACAATCACTTTAATCTCTGTCAATTATTCCTCGCACGTCTGCGGGATGTTACTTTCCGTGACGACAGATTCATTCCGCCCTAGATGCTAACACGTGAAGGAAATCTTGGTGAGGTTGTTTCAATTGCGGATGAAATCAATGTTGGACGACACCCAGTACCGTCATCTCGCCGGCATAAAGAGCCCGGTTTCGAGAGTAGAAGGAAAATTGGTGGTATCGCGCGAAACGAGGAAACGAGAATGGTGCCACGTTCCGTAGTTCAATTTCGCGGAATCGTCGCCCTGCCAACAAACAACGCCACCCTGCCGAGTAAAGCCATCGGGATCTCCTTGCCTCGTGCTGTGCTGTGTTGTCTCCTCACTTTCTTTCTTACGTTTTCCGTCCACCCTTTCCCTCCATCGTTATCTTCCCACGCTCGATCGGGCAGCGTCGCGCGTTTATTGTTTCAAGCCAGTGCCCCGAGGAATGTTTTCCCGGTTCTCCTCGTCGCTCGACGTCGTTGTCGGTTGTGGGGGCCAGAATTCTCTCGCCCCCCCCCCCCCCCCCTCTAGTACGGACGAGGCGCGTGCAAGTACAAACAAGGTTTCGAAGGCGACGCCCTGGGTATATACGTTCCAAGTTACCCGGTGGATGCTGGGTGCACGGACTTGCGCCCCCAAGCGGCAGAGGAGCATCAGCAGCGGAGCAGAGCAAAAGTGATTTGGAGAGTCGCCAGCTAACATCTAGGCTGCACTGAATCATCCCCTCCGCGCCGGGGTCCATCCTGAGACACGCCGGCCGGCTTGGAGACGTCGCCGAAAGGGACAGAGGGAAAGAGGGGAAACTGCAATAAAGAAGTCGCAAATCACCGGTGCCAGGAGGCTAGACGCCTGGTGACGTTCACTTCCTTCTCGAAAACACAGAGAACCAAGGGTACAAGGATGAACGTGCGAGCGAGTGACGCGTTGACAAGCTTATCGATGACCTTTTCGTCGTCAAAAAGGCCCCGAGTAAGTCACTCGCCGAGTTTTAATTTACTCGGTCCACTATATATCACACCGATGTTCAACGAGGAGGGATGAAATCCCTCGAACGGATGAAGTAAAACTCTTCGTTGGTCCCTCGCGCCGCCACAGCAAATCTCTGAGACCTTTGCAGAAACGGGGGTAGCGAAAGGATTGTTTTGCCGGTTACGAAGAGGGCGAGTGCGAAACTGAGAGAAACTGCTGGCAAAATTTACCGGAGGGTGCGGTGTGACGGTCTGATCAAGGCAAGGGTGGACCGGAGGCTACGACGAGGGTGGAGGGACAGGGCGGAGGTAAAGGCTCTTGGAATATCTGTGGAAAGTTCGCCGAAGACGACGGCGAGAAGCCGAGAGTAACCCCCGTAGCGTCATAAACAAACTTTTAGGTTTATTGAGCTCACTCTCGGTGTGCGCAGCATTGTGGGTTGGAGGCGCTGCAAATATTTGATAGCGGCCGAAGTGGGTCTGCTGTGATGTTTCTCGGCTCTGTCTCCACGGCGTTTTCGTATCGACACTGCGGAAAAGGGGGAGGGCGGGGGCTCTTTAGCTCTCTCTTGGAGAATCAGAGATTTCGCGCATCTACTCTCATTTCGTCGGATTCCATTCTGCTGTTCTTATCTGCCCCTGCGAAAATGGTCACCCTCACTGCATATTTATCCAGAAATCAACAAACTCCTCTCCGTCCTCTCCTTTCTCGTAACCGCCGTCTGCATTTCACTGAAACGGAAGGAGCAACGATCTCAGCAGAGTATGTCGAGCTTTTACGTAGGCGGACTTTCGTAGATGCGCATGATAGATCTACCGGAAGTCGATGGTAGACCAGCTTCTTTCTACACGGGATCTTATATCCCGTGCAATATTTTCTTGAGAAGCTTCTCTCACGAGAGGCAGTCAATTCTTGGCTCGGCTGCCAGTGCCGTTCGGAAAAATCTTAGAGTGACATGTGTATCGATGGCGCGTATCGTGCACGGGAATCGAATGTTTCCGTCTCGTTCGTCTCTCGCGCTGTGTGTCGCCTGATCCTCCAGGACAGGAATTGGAAAGTTCGCGCACGTGGAGAAGGGCAGAGAGATAAAGGTCGATAAGAATACCGCGGCTCGTGATGTAACCGGCGGAAGCTCTTGGGTTTCGGTGCTGTTAAGTTGGATTGCTCGATTCAGCTTGCATTTATTCCGGAGTGAGCCACGCAGTCCGTAAGATAATACGAGGCAGCATGAAATATGAATGCCCGACTTACCTTTCGCGATACCCGTCTTGCGGTGCGGCAGACCAAAAGGGTCGAGAGGAAAAGAACAGTGCAAAATTGCGTAGAAGGAGGGCCGACTCGGAAAAAGTGAGTTGTCCATCACGCAAGGCCGAACAAGCTTCCGCGCGGGCGCGGCAGTTACCCGTCCAGTAACTCGAGCCGGCATGAATACTTGATCTTTTTTTTTTTGAAAAAGTGTATACTTACCACACCGTAACTACGTGATGTACCCAGTCCAACAGTGAAAAAAAACGTTGAAGGTATGTACTGTGAGCGGCGCGTACACAGAGACACCTGCAGCATCAACGACCGGAATTTCGCATGCGAGGCAAAACGCTTGTCCGCCGACGCCAGGAATACCTGGCTGCCTCGAGGCCCCTTCACAACCGTCTAGCACTCCGTCGGCCTATGAAGTTAATTACATCGTTTTCCTTTGTCTTATCATTTTTTTTTACATCACTGTGGGCAAAAATGGGTTTGGTCAAAATAAGCATTTTTAATCCAATAGCTAGTATGATTTGACTAAATTATCTGTTTAAGTAAATCAAACGAATGTTCTGTCAAAGTAAGATGTGTGTTTTTATATTTATAACATAAATCATCCGCAACTTTGACCGAACATTTCAAACTCCATATCAACATCCCACCAACATATCAACATCCCATCAACATATCAACTCTAGATCGTCCATATCAACGAATACGTAGTGGCTTGGACCAATTGATTTATTCCCCTCAATCGAGAGGCAATTTGAACTGAATAATTTTATTCTAATTGACTGAATGGATTGTTGATGTAAACATTATTTATTTTGGGTTGAATTAAAAAAAATAATTATATACTATCATTTTTCGTCCAGAATTATGAAAAAAAAAAATTAAACACCAATTAGTTGAAGAAACTCAAATTTAGTTGATCTAACAAAATTTGCGATTAGATCAGAGTTACTATGTTAACGTAATTATTTAGTTTATTCGAAGGAACTGAAAGACGTTTGAACGAAACCAAATTAACTTAACTCAATATATGTAGTTGGCTTCACTAAACCTTTTTGTGCGTGTAAATTCAGGGTATTGTATTCAGTGATTTTTACATCGCTTCTCCTGAACACGCGAAACGAGAGGAAGTAATAATTTGTAATACGATAACACACTGATAAAAAATACGGTTGAATTAACTAAGATTCGGGCAGGGACGTTGAACTAAAGATTTTGTTGATACAGCTAAAGAATTAGTTGGTTCAACAACTTGTCGGGTGATTTCACCAAAATATTTTTGGGTCATTCAAATATTTTGTTGGACCAACTAAATATTTATTTGAACGTCCCTGCCCGAATCTTAGTTGATCCAACTGTACTTTTTTATCAGTGCGCGATTGATCGATAGCGGTCTCCGGAGTAACTTAGCAATACTTCGTATGCCACTCCCGTCCTATTTGCTCGCACACTTTGAGAAAGAAATCTCCAGTAAATAATACAATAAATAAAGAATTAAGAGTAAGCGTGAAACTGAGAGAGAATGAGACGGAGAGGAAGAGAGTGGTAAGAGCTTATGAAAGGCAGAAGAGTGGCAGCGCGGTGGTGGAGGATGACGGAGGGAGTAGAGAACTCCAGAGCTCGGCGAGACTGCCACAGTCAGGCGCGGATGCCCATTGGTCGCAGGCTAATTGTCGGAAGTGTTTGATCTCACATCCGGTGTGCGGCACCGGGAAGCTCGTGAATTAATGCTCCTTTGAGGCTGAGCGCGCGGAGAACTCGGTTGGCTCTTGCACTCTCTCCTGCTCAACTCCTCCCCGGGGCCAAGCAGCCAAGCCACCTTCAGCGCTTTTGGGATACTGCCAGCGCGGAAACCTCGTCGGTTATAGACTGGTTTGCCGCCCGCGCGCTTTCTCTCTCTCTCTCTCTCTCTCCCTCGGCAAAGGAGAAAAGGGGGATGAGACGCGTGGGGTTGTGTTTCGGGATCGAGGCTTCGGGAGAAGCTGTAAGAGTGAGACGCTTGTTTCGCGAACGAATGGACGAGGGGGAGGAGGTCGGGGGGCGGACAACGTTTAACTTTAATTGCGTTCTCCCTTCGCGAAACCGTATGAATAACTTTCCGTTCGGGTGTCGAGTGGTGGCGGCGGCGACGGCATTCGCCAGGTTCCTTGCGGTTATGCAATCACTTCTGCGAAAGCTCTATAGGCACAGACCGAAATACGGCAAGTTAAAGTTCTACGGGCGCTTTTCGAAACCCTATCGCCGTCATCGTCGTCGTCGTTGCACAATCCGGCCAACGCTCCACAACCATAATGAACGCCCAAATCGTTGCGTAACACTTGGGGAGCTGGCGCGATGTTGTCTCATTCCTCCGATCATTGCGAAATCGACGTGGTGACGGTTCTCCTCGGGTGAGTATCAATTGACTTCGTTGCCTCTTCCTCGCCTGCTCGGCATTCTCAATCTCTCGGTTCCTCAATAGAAACAAAGTGTTCTGGATATAACTGATGATACCTGAAAGAGGAAAATAAATAAAAGCGTAAAATAATTGAAACGCCGGAAGAAAGCACGGTGTGTTTTCAGCCATGGAAGTTTTCTACCAGCGGTCGAGTTTCCGTAAATCAAAATTTCTCGTCAGCTCAAAGGAAATATGAGACCGGAAGCCTGAAAGCAAACGCCCGGTAATGAGAAAACTCGTGCAGAAGAGCGTACTTCTTCTTCGACTTCGTCTCGTTTCTGACGGAGGAGGGGGGGGGGGGGGGGGGTCTCTTTCCTTGAAATGCGAGTTTTTTCAGGGAATCCGAGAAGAGTATCGGAACAGCGATGAAGGGACGGCAAAAGACCCTGGCAAAAATTATGTAACCGCCATCGATAGTGGCTTTGAGACAACATTTCAACCATCATTTTCCGTTCGATTAAAAAATAAAAGGCGAGGCCTTAAGCAAACCGGCCGTTTCTAGCCGCGGTCGAATATTTACTCTGCATACGGCAAACCAGCGACCAGCTTAAAATTTCAAGAACCCTCGAAAATACCTTTTTCCGGTGAACGCAAACGGAGGGTGATATTTGTTCAAATTTCCTTCAAAAATACCCGCTTACGAACAAAATTTCCGATTCGTCAACCGCCGCGAATTCGAAGCGAGAGGGCGAGCGCTCCTGAAAACCCTTTCGACGTGTGCTCACCCTCTTGATCGCCGCGCGGTTTTATATCAAAGAATTTCGTCAAAGTTGGCACTTTGCTTTCGGTAAAAACAGGTAACGTACGTGTGCAGCTGCGCCCACACGCGATCGTACTGTTCGTACACTCGTATGCACAGGCCCGAATTTTCCATGAAATTCCCTTCGTTTTTCACAGAACCCCTTCGTCGATCTCGGAGAGCCCACGAAAGCCTCCGGATAGCGCGAATTCGTTCGCGAAAACGAAATTTCACGCTACCAGTCGTAATTTTCCTCGCGCTCGCGAAAGTCTGCCGAGGGTATCGTAGCGCGGATACAAAACGAGATAGGTGCAGATGGAGAGGTAGAAAAAGTGAAAAGAAGAAGTGACACCGGAGTGAAGAGCGGCAGTGTGTGTGTATATATAAAAAAAACCAACCTCTCCTTTTTCTCTGGTAAAATCGTATCGAGAGTACCGACGAAGGGCCCACCCCTTGGGAGCCGCTCGGCGGTGTACCGTATCGCCTCGATTTCCATCGTTCCGCGAATCCGGACTAATATATTTCCGTAGCCAACTCGATTGCACCCAGGGGGTGGAGATCCGGTAAAAGAGTGCATTGTGCCCCGCGGCCGCGGGCTCCGGTTCGGTTCTGGCTATGTATAGGCTCAGACTCGCGATAGGAGGATCGAGGGTTGAGGGATATCAGGAGGATGAAGGAAGGGAACGGAAACCCAGTGGGGCGGCTTGGGGAGAGCCGGCGGGGCCGAAGTCTCATCTTGTTTGTTCCGGGGCGCTACAGTACGACGGAACGGGTAACGCAACCCCCTCAACCCATCACTTCTGTTCCTGTGAGTCGGGTTCGCGGGCTGCTGCGAATTCCGCAGGAGGAAGCTCGCTCAGTCGAGGGAAGGAGGCCGTTTGTCAATATCCATTATTCGTAACGGAAAAAGAAACGACATAGGATCGTTTGATGGTCGTAGTGGCAACGAACATTGGCGAAAATCTGAGGCGTATGCCGTATGCCTGATGCGAATCGGAGAAGAGACATCTCTCCCGCGATTTCGCTGTTCCCTTGATGCGTTTCGCCAAAAGAGATTTCAACGCTCCGCGCAATCCTGCGACTCTCGCGGGAATTAAATATTCTGGGATAAAGACGAAAATTCGACATGCGACATGTCCAATCACAAAATTGAAGAGCGTGGGTTTGATAATGACAATTCATGGCTCCCGTTTCGTACGAAATATTGAGACAGGAGCCAGGAATAACATAAGTGAGGTGTTCATAAACAGAGAGCTTTCCTTTCAGATAGTATCGATCGTGCAGACTTCATTCGCAACGAAATATTAATACCCGTCATATGATATTCCGATGTTCTCGATGAAAGAAAAATTTTCATGCACTGCGATATCGCGAAGGGTTGATTCTTCACGTGAAAAAAAAGTACATGAAAGAGCGCGATATTAATCCAGCGGGCTTCGACCATTGGACAGATGGGCGTGGACGGAACGTTGCGGAGTTGGCGCAGTTCTTTCTCCTCCCTCCACTTCTATCTTCACTCAACCCCATCCCTCGCTCAGCCCCTCCCGCCCTACCGCGGATCACTCGATTCGGAGTTTTTAATTTCACGTCAAAGGCAACGAGGTTCTCTTTTCCGGATGAAAATTACAGCCCGATCCTATCAACAGAGAGAAAGAGTGCAGTACATTACGGACCAGTGGGGCCCGAAATCGCCGGACAATATTAAATCGCCTATAGCGCACCGGCTCGACGGCGTGTCAATATTACGGTGTATAAATTGTCGAAACTGCGCGGAACCGTCGGCACAAATATAGCCGGCATGTTGGCTGACTCGTTGCTAAGCGCGGCCGGTGATGCATACTTTTTCGCAATACACTCTTTATTACAATAATGAGGAGAAAAGTAAGCGAAGCGAAACTTATTACAAAAAAACAACAACAAATTTGAAAAGACTAGAATGAAACGCCGGTCGGTGTAACGATGTGAAGTCAGTTTCCAGTGTAATGAAGAATCTTTCTAAATATTTGACGTCCGAGTGAGTTCCGGGTTGGATCGCAGTGGTGAGCAAGGGGGGGGGGGTGAGGAGGAGGCGATGGTATCGCGGGGATATGCTCGGCTACCGACGTTGCATCGAGGGTTGAGGGATACGCCAGAGGCTCAGCGAAGTCAGGCAATCGAAATACACCGCCCAACGAACGTAATTTAATTTGATATTCCCTTTGTTTGCTACCTCCCTCTAGCACCGTAGAGAAAAACCGAACGGAGATGGGAGGGAGGGAGCGAGTGAGTTAGCTGAAGCTCTGGATGAAAAATATTTCAGATTTTCCGGGAGCGGATGAGCCGGCGGCCACCAGATCTGCGCTGCGCGATCTGTGCTGGCTGCCGCACTCGGCTCTCTCCGGGTGGAAGGCAACCGGTCAAAACCTACCCCCCCGTTCCCGTTCGCCGCGCAACGTCGCAACCCTGCAGCCTGCATACTCGAGAACGCAGTTGGAAAACTGCGCGACCGTGCCCCGAAGCCAATTGTGTCGAGGCTGAGCCTGAACTGCCGTGCCTCTTTCCCTCCCATCAACGAGCCAACGTTATTACCCGAACAGAGAGCTCAACTTTGATACGCGTCCCGTAGCAAACCCGATATACCCCATACGTGTGTTCCTCCACGCGCCGGTCTGAAACCTTACCGTAAATACGCACACACACACGTGTGCCATTGTACCTCGCTAAAGGCATTACATTCTCTTTTTCCCTCGTATATTCCTTTTTCATTACTCGTGTAATTTTTCCTCTCCCGTTGGCAAAAAGGGAGTTCGCCATGGAGGCTGCGGAAGCTGCGAGAGATCTCTGAAGGAGTGAGGGGAAGAGGCCGCGTAGAATATATCTCGAAGTTCTCGTATCAGGAATAGAATGAGGGTTGATGGAACTTATTCGGCCGCACGTAGGAAAGAATGGGGTTAGTGTGGTCAGGCTGATTTTTTGATGAATCGGCCGGTGAAGTCGAGACGAGTATTGACTCATCTCGGTCCATCGAAGAGAAAAATAGCATTCGCTCGTCGACATCCCAAAGTTTGGTCAAGATTACTTCTTATTTCGGAAACTTAACTGTAAAGATGACGTCCTCCCTTAGGTTGTCGGAATTGGCGCGTTTCCCCTCTATCTTCCCTATTTCGGACGATAGGCGATAGGATTTTTCATACTTTAATTCCACGAAAGCGAACGGCCTGCCGGTACGTGCGCATGGGGTGCGCGGATCTCTCTCGGCCGTGCCCCCGCGAACAAGATATGATGGCCGAGGTATAATAGATCGCGAGGGCCGAAAGGTTCCGCGATACGAGAAAGCGAACCGAGAGGCACGGTGTGCGGTCATAACGAAGCTGTCGACGTGATGGATGAGAGGAAGCTGCGGGAGGGCAGTCCGAACTCACAAGCCATCGCTGTGGTAGTGTCGGAGTGAGAACCGACGACCCGTGGAAGAGCAAAGTCCGAGAGGGAGAGGCGGAGGTGGAGAGCAAGAGTTTGGACCAACGAGAGATCCCATGCCGGCGGTGAGGAGGTGAGGCGGCGGGGGAGAGACACGGTGAGTGCAGCCTGCACGGTATTATATAAGGGTGAGAACGAGGGAAGGACCGGGGGGGGGGTGGATGTATGCATGGACGTGTGTACGCGTACGAGAGGCAACTGACCAATGTCCTCGGGATCGCGCGATACAAGGGATTTCTATCGCTATCAGGCCCGCACACGCTGTCTGTCATCAGCACGCCTCGCCACCTCAAACACACTCGGCTCTACGGAACCTCTCACTCTCTCGCAACGTGCCCCCCCCCCCCTCGCGCCCCCACCCATCCACGCATCACGGAATATGTTGTATTATATAATTATGCTCGATATGACATCGACGCCGCGGGATTATAGCAGTTGCATACGTCGAGAGTGACCCTTCGTAATTAGAAACTGTCAAACAGCTATTGGGGAACGCGGGGATGTTGAGAGGTGCTTTTACAACGGTTTGAAATATACTGTATACATCGTAACCGGTGCAAGGGACGTCACTATAGTACGAACTTTTGTGTATGAAATTTCATTCCATAATAGATCGAGACTGACGCGTAATTGTTTGCCCTCCGAGCCTCCGGAGGAGGGGATCGACGCGGGGGTCGCCGAGGTGATCGATTCTCCGGGTAATTCCGCTTTCTGAATTTTTTTTTTTCCACGTCAAAACAAGTGCGAAGAGAGTCACGAGTCGCTGTTACTCCGCTGGCGACTGAATCGCGCATTTTTCTTTTTTTTCTCTTATTTTCTACAGGCGAACTTATTACATCGCCCGACACTTCGAAGGGAGAGTCGAGTCGGGCCGCTGATCGTTCCTTTAGCTCCCGTTTTACCGGGGTCGTGTACTCCGTCCTTCCGAGAGGTTTTCAGCTCCGGTGAAAACGTCACGCGCTCCCCTCTCTTCCCCTCCCAGTCGAAACCGGAGTTTCACCCTCCGGCATGGTGAGGACCGTGTATAGGTTCGCGGGTCGAAGGGTTGCCGCGCGCCCGTTCCACGGCCGGGCGCGGGAGCCTCGAGGCGATCGTCAACCGCATACCAATGTCCATGCGAATTTATTGTGAGCTCTCCCCGGGCCCAGGAAAAAAAAATAAATAAAAGAGAGGGAAAAGGGACGACAGGGAGACTGTGCGAGGCCTCGGCATCCTCCACGCATGGACCAAAGACTCTCTGCGTCGAATTCCTTTACATCCTTCCATCCCGAGGATCCCCTCTTTCGGGTTTTATCGATAAAGGGCGGGACGAGTTTAACAACTGAAAATAGCCTGCGATCGATAGGGAATGTGTAATAGAATGTCTCGACAATGCCGTGCGGTAGGTGGGGTCGCAATTGCACCTAGTCTTTCGCTATCCTCACCGTGATAGTAATAAAGATTGAATAAAAAAGTAATAAAATAAAAATTAAATTCTGATAAGGGCCTACCAAGGCCCCGATCCAGCGTCCAAAATTGCTGCCAGGGAAGCTACAGCTATGGCGGATGGAGGCAGAGGACCCGCGCGGTAGACGTGGTCTCTCCGAGTATCGCGAATCGAAAGAGTTGAGGGTTGAGGGTTGACAGTGGAGTCGTATGTACTCTCACCTCTGCACGTTAGTATTCGACTGGCGCGTTTCGTTCGCTTCACTTGATGTTCGCTCGAGGGCACGGAAGCCAGAAAGCACGCCAAAGAAGAAGAAGGAAGAAGCCTCTTTCGGCCGGGTGCGACGTGAAGAATCGTCTTATTCGTGGTATTCGTGGAGGGGCGACGAGACAGTACACACGTACTGGAGGAAAGGGAAAGAAGGGCGAGGGAACGAGGAGGATAGTGAGCGAGAGAGATGAGGTAGGAAAGTTTGCACGTATTCCAAGACGACAATAAGGGTTCGGCGAAGGCGCGGGAGCATCAGTTTCTATTTAGTTACGCCCCGCGGAGAAGCAGAGGACGAGACGCGGGAGTGCATGGAAGTGTGTCTATCGGTATAAGGGTGTCGAATATAAGGAGGATGGCAGAGAGGGCCGAGAAGGTTTCACACACCGAGGGTATGTACACCTAGCTTGAGAATAGATACAGCGGAATGGAGGAGGGAAAACGAGAAGCCTGCCGGGAGAAGGGAGGAGAGCGAGAGCGAGTGACACTGTGCGCGTCTCAAACCGTTCGACAAAGTTTCCAACGAGTTTCTTCCACGCTGTTGTGTCCCATCGTTTCCACGTTCGGACTATTCGCTGTCTTGGCGGAACGGTATCACGTGGCTGGCAGGCTCCCGGCTTGTCTATCGGCACGAAAAGAAAATCGAGAATCCGCGATGGGATTCCCGAGTGTATTCAATCTCGAGGTTTTGATTGACAGGATAAAGGAAAAAAGATCACACTCGCAGGAAGTTTTACCCATCGTTTTTTTTTACGCCCCTACAAAAATTGATAGTTTCTCGATGATAATGATACAAGATTACACGCCAGTTTTTAAATATTTCTAGGGCGATTTAGTCCGTTTTGTATATTATAGAATTCACTTTGAGAGGTGAATTGTGTTTTTTGTAGATAATTTATCTTAGCATCAAATTAATGCGACACGCGCTGTTATCGTTCTGTTAATCGTAACTCGAGCCCTGGTCTAAGTCAAAATGTTGATAGAATCGTCATTACCCGTTTGAAATAGTGTTTTTCCGGTGTGACGTCACTTCCGGTCGAAAAATGAGATTTAAAAACTGGAAGTTAAATATTTCCGGTATGACGTTATTTCCGGTCGAAAGATGAAATTTTCAAACAGAAAGTGACGTATTTCCGGTATGACGTCACTTTCGGTTGAAAAATTGGATTTTCTATGAAGATCTGATAAAAAAAAGATATCCTCAAAGGGCATCGATTGATATACATAATCTGTATTTGCCAGGATAAGGGGATGCACGCTGTAGTGGCTCCGACGGCTGGGGATGCCGCGCGGACCGCATAAAAATCGTGTGAATTATGGATCCGATAGAACGTCAGTAGCTGTGCGAGGGAGCAACGTCGGTGTGCAATTTTTGACGCTAAGCATGTCCTGTCAGCGAAGAAATTTTATGACCGGTATTACCGCGGCAGCGTTATTACTCGTGCCCTGGAACGTTAGCGAAAGGAAAACATCGCGAATGGAAGCACTACAGCGCAATGTTCGCATGCCGCGTTCGCCGCTTCGCGCGGCTTTTCCCCTCTTCGCTTTTTTTTCCCTACTTTATTCTCTTAACGGTGAGATTGGTATGCGGTTCCGTGGTTTACGCCCCGGCATAAAAGTAACGTTTCGTCGGTACGAAGGACGAGGGACGAGCACGGCTGTTCTTTAGTGACGAGTCGACGAGGACACGAAGAGCACATGACATTTTTCCATACCTCTGGCGCATCCCTCTCTGAGGCGCGTTAAAGCGCCCCTACAACCTCTTCATGCTCTCTTTACCGAGTTTACTACGAGTGGTATTGCATTTCACCAGAAAAAAATAGTAAATATAAAAAAATTACACGGAATTTCAATACCTTGGAGAGATTCAGTTCGAGCAAAAAAAAAAAAATTACAATTAACACCCTCCGGCGGTGGCGAAAGAGCCCAAGGGCTCTTCGATCGTTTGAAAATTTAATTAAGCCCTCCGTGAAACTTGCCGGTTTCGGATGAACGATTCCCTTCATCGCGGTACACATGGGTCGAGGCGTAGCTCGCGTTGATTGACAACTTTTAATTTTCGCTCTCGATCGGCTTACAGAGGATGCAAACACGGAGAAACAGAGTACAGTTGGAAAAAACCCTTTCCACCCTCGCATTCCCGGATTCGCGTTCTCCACCGTCGATATCACGCTTTCACTTCCTCACCATTCCCCGTCGTTTGTTCGCGGTCGACAAGTCGCGATACGTGCCCGGCGGGGGGGGGGCACTCGTAAATTTAATCAATACACTCAAATTACAACGTTTGACGGAGCGTCGATAAACGACTCGGCGCGATTACAAGGTACGAATTCGAATGCATGCCTATCCGTCCGTTTAGTGTTAACAGCGGTCCGGCCGGAAGGCGGAAACGGGAATCTCCTGCGGCATTGCCAAAGGGTTTCATTGCGGGACGGACTCTCTCTCTCCAGGAATCCGACGAATACCCAGTGGCTTCGAACGAGAAACGGAGGTAATGACGAAGGTTTATTGCATATACATGTACACGTTGGAGTGCATGTGTACTGCACGAAGCACCGAGTCCTGGGTGATGCCTTCGTTGGCGACTCATCGATGCCGCTCATCATCGCGGATGAACAACACAATCCAGTTGATGACTGGAGCCTCTGGGCACCAGAGGTTAGCCGGGATGAGTCCCTGTTACACCCGTGTTTACAATGGCTCAGCCGGTCATGCAATTCATATCCCTCGGTGGTTGTCTCCGAGCAGCATCGAGCATCGCTATCCCACGTCGGTGCGTTCTCGCCCGATTTCCGTTCACCGTTCCCCGTTCCCATCCGTTCGGGGCCTGCCTGATGCCTCTCCCACGAATGCCGAACTCCCTTCCATCCCTGATCTGGCGAAAGTAATTAAACCAACCTGGCAATCGTAAGCCTAATTAATGTGTGTCGACGCGCCGAGAGTTCTAGCCGATGGTCGAAACCCTGCCTGCTCTTGTATCCTCTTCCATCCTCCATTCCACCCTCCCGCACACCCCCCCCCCCCCCGTCCCGTGCGCTTGGCGTTTCCAATGCTGATAGGACCCACCCACTTTTCCAACCCAATTCCCGCATCGACTCGACAATGCTACGCCATGCAGAACCATGAGAAACTGTGCACAAAGTTTCATATTCCAATAATGTGAGAGATGAAATACCAGACTAAGTCGGGTGCTTTCGCAGATTTGAAAATAAGCATTTTTTAATAGTCGCGCCATAATTAAAATGAATTTTTGGATTTTTCTGGAAACTATGCGGGAGAACCTTTTCAAATTTTAAGGACCTTCGGAACAGAATTTCCAAAAATGCATTTTTTTTAATGAGTACCTTGTATGAGTCTCTACTGTAGAGATGTTGATTCATAAGCACATTTATTATTTAAGCTCTTCAACAAATCGTTTATTTATTTCTTCAAATAATTTCACCAAACCGTAATTTTGTTTTCCAATCCGCGAGAGTCATCGGAGCGACGCGGAGCCGCGTGTAAAATCGCCCTCTCAAATTTCGTCTGGGTAACGAGGATGACGAGGCGACGAGCCGTGAGGAAAGGTGTGCGGCTGCAGTGACGTCGCGGGTGTTTCCGGGACAACAATGAGCCCCGGCGTCGACGGTTCCTCCTCGCCGTTACGACCCAATCCGACATTAATTATGATATTTAATCCCGCCGCCCGTGCATCGGGCGTAAGCGCCATCCATTGTTCAAAGGTTGCCTTCGGGTTCCCGGGAACTTTGGCAGGTGCTCTTGGCCTCTTTCTTGCCCTTCCGTTACATTTTACACCTCCAGCTTCGTATATATAACTCGACTGGTGCTTCAAATTTAAAGAACCCCCCGAGGAAATGAATTCTTATCGAGGTACGGAGGGAATCTTCGCAGTCGCGCCCTTCCCCGCCGCCCTCCCTCGACGGCGCTAACAAAAATATATATTACCGGTGACACGAGTCCCGGGCATCAGCTGTAACGCGGCAGAGGAGGACCCCGAGATAAAGAGAAAAATAATTGTGCTATCGCTGCACACTCTCGCGGGGAGGAAGAATGAAGAATAAAAAAAAAGAAAAGAAAAGTGAGCGGGGAACGGAAAGAATCCAAGCTCCCCTACACACACAGTGACATTAACGAGCATCCATTAGAATGATAAATTATTCCACCGGTAGAAATAAATCTCTCGTTCGCGGCTTCGCGTTTTTAATAAGCCACACGGCACGAGACAGAGAGACAGGGCGGGAGGGAGGGCATAAGCACTACAACTCGAGCGCGCCGCAACGTCTGCGAGAAATGTATTATTTTATATTCCTTTTTTTATTCGCTATTCGGGTGAAACATCGCGAGATAGCCGCGATCACGGTAGCTCATTCCCTTTGTGCAATATTCATCGCCGAGGAAATCGTGCGGGGTGGATTATTGCAGAAGGGTAACCAACGGAGATTCCGGAATATCGATAACGAAGTCGTTGGCCCCCGAGGTGGTCTGACGACGATAATGGTACAGGCGGAGTTACTCGAAGAGATCGTCTCGCTGACGCACTTGTTCCCGGTTTCTCTCCTTACCGTGGGGGTAAAGTGGCCGCTCACGGAAACTACTCGGGAAACTTCCGTCGAAAGAGCCCGGTGTGTGTACCGAACTACATCCAATCGCGCCGAAATGTCCGCAATTCCTGGCAGTCCGCGTCGGATCTCGCCGGGACCGCACGTACGGCTTATTATTTCGTTTTCTTCGCTACCTCGTCGCCGAAGAAACGATGTCTCGCGGCTCGGGCACCGTGGACTGCAGTGGAGCTGTGGAATATCGCGGGAAAGACTGCTAACGCGCGCAACACTCATAGCCCGTTACCTGCGACTGTTCTCCACGATGTACTCAGAAATCCAGGCAACTGGCGGCTGCCGGTGCATCTCGCCTCGCGACGACGTCTTCTCCGTGCGCTTCGGAGGGGGGGGGGGGGAATGTGGAAAACCAGCCCGGCCCTTTAGTTACAGAGCAGGATCGAGCGTTACATTTCACGGAAAAATAAACAACAACCACCAGGCTCGCCTGTACTCTCGCCACCGTCTCGGCTGCGTGGGTTGTATATAATACACACCGTTTCTCAAGGACCCGAAGATAAATCCCTGGGATTCTTCCTCCCTTTGTTTCCTCGCGCGCTTCTCTCTTCGATTTCTGTTTTTTTCCTTTTTTCATTTTAATTTCTTCGTTTTCTCATCTCACAATTCTCCGGGTAGACACTGAATAGCCGGAGGAAAAATTAGCACTGCGAGGAGGAATGGGGGGGGGGGGGGGGCGACCACGGGGGGGGGGGGGGGGCGAACACACCAGTTGTAATGAATAATTTCGCAAGCACTCGAGGAAGAATCAACGTCACTTGCCAGAAACCCAAGCGGCTCCGGGGACTTTGGGTTCGTGTATAGAGAGAAACCCCGGAGAGGCGACGACGATGCAAGGGCGGTAGGAAAAACCGGGACGGCAAAGACGCAAGAAACCCTCTGCCATCGCCGACAGCATCCTTCTCTCCGCCATTTCTTCCGCTCTCTTCGCCCCCCCCCCCCCCCCCCCCCCCCCCCCCCCCCCCCCCCCCCTCCCCCCCCCCCCCCCCCCCCCCCCCCCCCCCCTCC